>JAODAL010014982.1:0-85475 GCA_025379985.1 Phyllomedusa bahiana
TGTGGGGTAGGGAGGAATCGGCAGCAGGAGCTGGAGCAGTCAGTAAGTCACAACGAACTAGTCCTAGTTACTGACCAGACCTGCTTCTGGGCAGCGCGCACGTCCTGAAAAGGGCGTGCGTGCTGCCCTACTAACTTTTCTAGTATACAGAGGTACTAGGAGGTTGGTGAAGCTTCAGGAGATGGGTGGAGCTCACGGATCCGCCCCCTCTCACCAGCAATGAACTGCGGACAGTCAGCAGAACGGACCGCGCAGGGAAGCTAGAGCTCCCAGGTCTGTAGCAACTGCCACCGATGTTGAAGAAGCCACAGCCAAGCCCCCCTCCCCCCCAAAGTCTCTGCCGCTGCTGCAGCCAGGCTTGTGGAGGAAGGGCTGACATGTGGCGGGGACAGCGGAGATTGTTGGGGGGAGATAAGTATAATCTTTATTGTTTTGACATTGTCCTGCTGCTAGCCTCCCTCCTCCCCCTTAGCACTCAGTGGCATCAGGCAGCGTCTCATGATGACACTGCCTGATGGCACTTGTATTTTCAGAACCTCCCGTAGCCAGCTGACTGCGGGAGGTCTGCCACTTGTCGCGAGAGTGCGGAAGGTTTCCCCTATTTCCAGGAGCCTCCTGCACATTCCGGGAAGGTTGGCAAGTATGCCCCACCACCTAAAGTAAGAAAACTGAAAAATCAGCATAGACAGCAAAAGTTAAAAGTATAAATAATAATGACATATATTAGAGAAACTCAGAGTAGTGCCTGATGGCAGAAAGCCACCAAATGTACAATGTTCTTGCACCTAAGTGGACCACCTTCAATCTCTGAGCCCCATAGTGACTGCTATGACTATAGTTAGACATATAGGGCTAAGTACCAAAGAACCAGAATATAGGAAATCACAGTAGCAAGAAATACACAGATGAAACAATGTCTTGTGACTGCAAATTGTGATGACTTTCAGAGCAGCATTCTTGGCAGATAACACAATGTTGTTAAGTCTCAACACAATTTGAACATATAGAGATAATTTTTTAAAACTGGAAAACTCCACTTTTAAGATATGTACTACAGAAAAGAGGCTGAAGTGAGGGCTAGAAGGAATTTTTAAGTTTTGTTTCCCCTACTGATGCAGACTTTGTAACCCATAAGGCAAGAATAAATCTGTGCTAAATGAATATTTAATTCCTGATCCCCAAATTGCCACCAGACTGTATCTAGACATTTTATGTGGCTACTTACTGTAAGTATTAATATTATTTAGTAATAAGTGGTTATCTAAGCCTTTCTTGAAACTCTCAACTGTTCCTGCTGTGACCAGCTCCTGGGGAAGCTGTTCCACAGGTTCGCAATTCTCATGGTGAAGAAGGCTTTTCTCCTCTGGCAATGAATTTATTTTTCTCTAGAAGGAGGACATGCCCCCTTGTTTTTTTAGGTGGTTTTACATGGAATTGCTTGTCACGATACTTTAGTTTAGTTGCTCAGCTTTGTACTCTATCTCCATTACATCCTTTCTGTAAACTGGAGCTCAGCACTAAACAGCATATTCCAGATGAGGCTGCCCTGATGCTTTATATAGCAATAATATTACATACCTATGATGTGGTATTTTTTTCCATTATACTTTCAATGTTGTAAAATGCCTTCCAGCAACGGGTAGTAAATATATTAATTTTTTCAGATGTGTCAGGTAGCCACATGATTACTGTATTTGCAGGCATGAGCAATATTAATTATATCTACTTTGTAATTACTCATATTTTCTTTGTAAAGTTACAAAATATTATCTTAATCATCACCAGCATAACGCTTAATGTGTCCTAATTATACCTCTTGTCTTACCCTTCTTCTAAAATGGATGTGTAAAAGGAAACAAACAACGTAAAAGAAAGTAGGGAATTTTTTAAAGGAGAAAAGACATATGTCATGGTATGCATTGTTTAAAGAAGATCTGCTATCTATATATGTTTCAGTAAATACTTGAATTTCCCATCAATAACAATTCTGGATCATTTTATGACTGCTCCTTTGTAGTGTTGGGTTTTAGATTGGGATTTGGCCAGTTTGTCCTTACCTGATTTTTGCCAGCGATCACAAGAAAAATATAAAACCAATCACAAGCCTTTTTTCAGACAGGAAAAAGGAAACATATGAAATCTATTTTTCTATCTGGAAAAAGGCTGGATAGCCGATAGTTCTCTTAACAGGTCGCAGCTCCAAAATGCAGCAGGGTCCTGGGGGCTAGTCTGGGGTCTGTATTTGGGGTTTTGGTCTGGTTTGGTTTAGGGTCTGTATTTATTTAGGGGATCATCTGAGCTCTGTATTGGTTAGGGGGTCTGGCATAGAACCCAAAATGTATTTAAGGGGTCTGGAATAGAATCTGTATTTGTTTAGGGTGTCTGGTGAGGGTCTGATCTGGGATCTGTATTTGATTAGGAGGTTATCTGAGGTCTGTATTGGTTTAAGATGTCTGACTTGGGGTCCACTTTTTTTTTTAGAGAGTCTGGTATCGGATATGTATGTATTTATTTAGGAATCTAGAATGGAATCTGTATTAGTTTAGGGAGTCTAGTGAGGGTCTGATCTGGTGTCTGTATTTGTTCACTAGTCCTGTATTCATTTTGGGGTTTGTATTCAATCTGGAGTAATTATTTTGTGCTCAGGGGTCTGAATGTTGGGGCCTAATAATTCTGGGATGTGATGAAGTAGTCATTTACACTACTTGTGGTTCAAAGACATTAAGCAGTGTTTGAGGGCATGACCTATGTAAATGGGTAAATACAAGGTACAAAATCTTGTACATTGTTTATTAGAATACTTCCCTAAATGTTTCTGCTATCAGTCGAAAGGAAGCAAAATGGTGCATGTGAAGTCATGTATGTGTATCTGCTGTATTGCTGCATGTGTGAGCCTGTTCCTCACCATCCATGTGACTGACAGTGACTGCAGGCCTACCCTTGCATGTCAGTATCGGAGGATCTCTGTGCTCTCAGCTCCTGACAGTGGGCCAATGACTGAGGCACCATCAGCACTGAAGAGTGAGATGAAGAGTAGGCCTCTGGATATTGCTCTAAAAATGTTTACATTAACCCTTTAGCTATTAATGACCAAAACATTATGCTGATAAGTATGATATTTGCTGGCACCAAAATACCTTAACCTGGCCCTATTCTTTGAAGGGGTTTTCCAGGACTTTTAAAAACCTCCTTACTCCCTCGAACTGTGCTGACATGGAAAATGTTTACCTCTTACCATACTTACCTATCCCATCAACACTGGTCCTGCGCTGCCAGAGGTCTCCCCCCCCCCCCCCAGGTGCTCACTGATGAGGTCACGTTCATGGAGCATCACCAATCTACATGTACAGCAGGTGACCACAGAGGTTACTAATTGACTGCATCATCATGTGATCCATGAACATGACCTCCTCAGTGAGGGAGTGGGGGAAACGGGCAGCAGTAAGTATGGACTCCTTTTCTGTTTTGCCTTCAGTATTCATCAATAGTAAGTATACCTCTCTAATAATCTGTTCGGAATCAATCGTTTCGGTATGAACTGTCTAATTGCTTCACATGGTTTGATCCCAATAACAGTGTTTCCATGTCTTACATGAGTCATATTGTGATTTACATCCTTTGGTATTAATAGGACATCTGGAAATGCTCTCTTTGGCCAGACTAGATTTTAATATACTCTGCAATGATACAGTGCTAAATCTATTGTTAGTAATAGATTAGTAATATTTTGTGTATAAATGTGTAGATTACTTGTCATGTCAATTGATGATAGAGGACCTTATTATGTCTAGCAGTAAGACTAAGGCCCCGTTCACACGGCTTATTTGCCGACGGATTGGCGCCGTATTCCGCGCCGGATTTTCGCTTCAATACGGCGCCAATCCGTCGGAGTCATTACTCATAGAGAACAGTGGATTCCGTCGCTCCTCCCCGCTCGGCAAATCCGCCGCGGGGGGAGAAAGTGACATGCACATTATTTACGGCGCGGACGCGCCGTAAACAATGCATTATCTATGGGGCCGGGAGCGGCGCCCCCGCCGCGCTCCGGCCCCGCCCCCGTCCCGCCCCTTATTCACGGCGGATTTGTGCGCTCAATACGGCGCACAAATCCGTCGGGAATAAGCCGTGTGAACACGGCCTAAGGGGCCGTTCACACGGCTTATTTCGCCGCGGATTGGCGCCGTACTGCGCGCCGGATTTGCGCTGCAGTACGGCGCCAATCCGTCGCAGCAATTACGGTAATCCACAGTTTTCATAGAGAACAGTGGATTCCGTCGCTCTTTCCCGCTCGGCGAATCCGCCGGGCGGGGAGAAAGTGACATGCACATTATCCAGGCGCAATATGCGCCGTGGATAATGTAAGTCTATGGGGCCGGCGGGCCGCGCCCCCGCCCCTTATTCAAGCCGGAATTGCGAGCGCAATCCGGCTCGCAATTCCGGCTTGAATAAGCCGTGTGAACCGGGGCTAAGCAGTGCTCTGGAAATATACAAGCTGAGCTCTGATTGGTTGCTATGGGCAACAAAGACAGTCTTACTGCTTGACCGGTTTCATACTTCAAGGGGTTGTCTCACTACAAGGATTGCTATTTATGTTAAAGAACTTTAAAAAAATTTGATCTCTCCTGATAGGCTGCCAGTGCTGGTCACTATAGTTACAGACCTGGTGTCCTCAGCAGCTCGTCACTGCAGGCCTGCAGTAGCCAGGAAAGCCAGTAAATATGTCCCAAGAAAACAGGACTATGGTAGGATGAATCAATGTAGTGAGACAAGCCCTTAAAGGCCCATAGTGTTTACATGCCTCAAACAGACTGATCGTTTTGTGGAATGCGTAGTGTGACAATAAAGGAGGCCACTAACTGTCCATTCAATATCTATTACTATTACCTGCGAATCCATCAACAAAATTAGGCTTGTGTATGTCATATGTGTTATCGGAAACTTTTTGGGCGACATGTCAGAAAAGAGGCGCCTCCACGCCAGTTTTAAGGCACATTAAATGAGTGTATAGTGCGCCTGAGTGAAAGAACCTGTCAAAAATCTGGCGTGTGGTATGCCTTGCATAATATAATTGATGCGCCTAATTTAGGCACATAGCATATAATTGGTAACATAATTGATTTGCCTGCTTTAGGTGCATATAATGCACCTAGTTTTGAGGTACTACAGTTCATTTATATAGAGAATAGGGCATCAACAGTTTTTTTTGGTGCAAAATACACCAAAAAAGTAGTGCAGTCCTAATGGGACATGTCGCCTTTTGTGTGTGTTTTTTTTTTTCTGCTAAAACTGCTATGACCAGATGTTAGCTGTGAGTCAGTAGGGAAATATAACACGCTGCATACTTTGGAATTTTGTCCTGTTGTGTTTTTTCTACTTTGGGTGCAGAACTTTTGGAGTCAGTGGCAGTTTTTCTAAACACAAAACCTGTTGTTTCAGGTGTGGTGTGCTGTTTGTGGAGTTTTTCTCCCATAGAGCTGCAAAAAATAAATGCTTGTATAAATACGTGTAGCATTTTTTAGGCATTTTTTGTGTTGTTTTTACATTATAAATCATGTGACTCAATGACTCAAAGAGAAATCATTAAATCTCATGCTCTATAGATCACATAAGCCATAGTAATGCCTAGGCCTTAGGTTTGGTTGAACAACAGACCAGAATTCATAAAACCCAAATGTGTCTTAAAATTTTTCTCCTGTACCCAATAGTTATTAATTTTAAAATCAGCAATTTCTAATTGCTATAAAAACTACTTTCCTAGCCTCACAAAAATGCATGTTGCATTTACAGTGCCTTGCGAAAGTATTCGGCCCCCTTGAACTTTTCAACCTTTTGCCACATTTCGGGCTTCAAACAAAGATATAAAATTGTAATTTTTTTTTGTGAAGAATCAACAAGTGGGACACAATTGTGAAGTGGAACGAAATTTATTGGATATTTTAAAATTTTGTAAAAAAAAAAAAAAATGAAAAGTGGGGCGTGCAAAATTATTTGGCCCCTTTACTTTCAGTGCAGCAAACTTACTGCAGAAGTTGAGTGAGGATCTCTGAATGATCCAATGTTGTCCTAAATGACTGATGATGATAAATATAATCCACCAGTGTGTAATCAAGTCTCCGTCTAAATGCACCTGCTCTGTGATAGTCTCAGGGTTCTGTTTAAGGGGCCGTTCACACGGCTTATTTGGCCGCGGATTGGCGCCGTACTGCGCGCCGGATTTGCGCTGTAGTACGGCGCCAATCCGTCGCAGTAATTACGGTAATCCACAGTTCTCATAGAGAACAGTGGATTCCGTCGCTCCTCCCTGCTCGGCGAATCCGCCGGGCGGGGAGAAAGTCACCTGCACATTATCCAGGCGCAACACGCGCCGTGGATAATGCAAGTCTATGGGGCCGGTGGGCCGCGCCCCCACCCCGCACCCACCCCTTATTCAAGCCGGAATTGCGAGCGCAATCCGGCTCGCAATTACGGCTTGAATAAGCCGTCTGAACCGGGGCTAAAGCGCAGAGAGCATCAAGAAGACTAAGGAACACTCCAGGAAGGTCCATGATACTGTTGTGGTGAAATTTAAAGCCGGATTTGGATACAAAAAGATTTCCCAAACTTTAAACATCCCAAGGAGCACTGTGCAAGCGATCATATTGAAATGGAAGGAGTATCAGACCCCTGCAAATCTACCAAGACCCGGCCGTCCCTCTAAACTTTCATCTCAAACAAGAAGACTGATCAGAGATGCAGCCAAGAGGCCCATGATCACTCTGGATGAACTGCAGAGATCTACAGCTGAGGTGGGAGAGTCTGTCCATAGGAAAAAAATCAGTCGTACACTGCACAAATCTGGCCTTTATGGAAGAGTGGCAAGAAGAAGCCATTTCTCAAAGATATCCATAAAAAGTCTTGTTTAAAGTTTACCACAAGCCACCTGGGAGACACCAAACATGTGGAAGAAGGGGTTCTGCTCAGATGAAACCAAAATCGAACTTTTTGGCCACAATGCAAAACAATATGTTTGGTGTAAAAGCACCGCAGCTCATCCCCCTGAACACACCATCCCCACTGTCAAACAAGTTGGTGGCAGCTTCATGGTTTGGGCTTTTCTTCATCAGGGACAGGGAAGATGGTTAAAATTGATGGGAAGATGGATGGAGCCAAATACAGGACCATTCTGGAAGAAAATCTGTTAGAGTCTGCAAAAGACCCGAGACTGGGACGGAGATTTATCTTCCAACAAGACAATGATCCCAAACATAAAACAAAATCTACAATGGAAAGGTTCACAAATAAACGTATCCAGGTGTTAGAATGGCCAAGTCAAAGTCCAGACCTGAATCCAATAAAGAATCTGCGGAAAGAGCTCAAAACTGCTGTTCAAAAACGCTCTCCATCCAACCTCACTGAGCTCCAGCTGTTCACAAACGCTCTCCATCCAACCTCACTGAGCTCCAGCTGTTTTCCAAGGAAGAATGGGCAAGAATTTCAGTCTCTCGATGTGCAAAACTGATAGAGACATACCCCAAGTGACTTTCAGCTGTAATTGCAGCACAAGGTGGAGCTACAATGTATTAACTTAAGGGGGCCGAATAATTTTGCATGCCCCACTTTTCAGTTTATTTTATTTTTTTACAAAAGTTTAAAATATCCAATAAATTTCGTTCCACTTGTTGTTGATTCTTCACAAATTTTTTTTTAAATTTTATATATTTATGTTTGAAGCCTGAAATGGGGCAGAAGGTTAAAAAGTTCAAGGGGGCCGAATACTTTTGCAAGGCATTGTATAAAAAATAATGCGGTTTCTTACATGGAACGTCTATAGCGCCATTTTCTGAAGCCAATAACTTTTTTTTCCACCTATAGACCTGAGTTAGGGGGATTGTTTGCAGTCTAAAGGGTACTTTTTATTGGTATCATTTTGGGATACATGTGACTTTTTGATCACTTTTTATTCCAATAAAAAGTCCATTGTCGGTAAGGGGTTAAAAAGCTAAAAATAAAACCTGTATAAAGAAGAGGTTGTCCAATTTTATAATAAAACAACCTTTACTCGCCTTCCAGCACTGTGTCTCCTAGATCTTCTGTTTCAAGTGTTTTTCCGAACAGGGCGTCTGCACTGCAGCTGATAATTGGTTGCAGTGGTCACGTGCCACGACCTTACATCACCGTTCAGGAGTAAACCACTCCAAACATTGATCTAAGCAGAGGAACATGACAACTGCACCCAATTAGTGGCTGCAGCCACTTCCCATTTGGAAGAAGAACACACTAAACATTAGACTGGAAAGCCCGGGGGCTGAAACGGAGGAGCGAAGGAAGGCGAGTACAGGTTTTTTTTATTTTTATTGGGCAGCAGGATCTTCCTTTTAACTTTTGTTACAAATTGGACAATCCTTTTAAAGGTTTTACTTGATTGCATGGAAATTAGTGCTGTCATATTGGAGATCCAAAGTTTTATAAACGAAACAGTGGGGTAAATGTGTTTGCACCCTGTCTGTAAAAGACGTCAAAATGTGATGCCATGTTTTGTGTTAGAAATGCGGCACATTATAAACTTTTGTGTACCAAATTCATTATATATTATAGACACTTTTTGTTCCTCAGCAAGCGGGAATAAAACAAAACCCCCTTCACACCTTGGCCAAATCCATCTCCAGTTTTTTGGGGTTCACGCCCCCGGGACAAGGGATACTCCTGAATCGCGCGAACTCAAAAAAAGTTTCGCGCGATCGCCGGGGTTTTCAGCTGAAAATTTTTAACAAACAACCCGCACGCGCCCCGACCCCGTGCACTCCTGCCCCCAACAAAAACCACGGAAGGCAAGAACCTTCCGGGTTGACAAAGAGTCCGACCCCGGGCCGGCCCTTTTTGGGCACCCCCGGCATCGTGATTTGACAGTTTTCCATGGGAACCGTAAAACAAAAGAAATGCCTATTAAAAATTGAATGAAAGCAAAAGATCCTAAATTCAAATCCCCTGGGGAAAAAAAAAAAAAATAAAAAAAAAAACTGAAAAAGTGAAAAAAAAAAAAAAAAAAAATTTGAAAAACATGTAAAACACAAACACAAAAAAAAAAATAAAAAACAACACCCCCCTTTTTCCCTTTCAAACCCAAAATCCCCCCCAAAAAAGATCAAAAATAAAAAAAGTCCCATATTTGGTATCCCGCGGGCGTAACACCTGCTAAATAAATCTTCTTTTTTTTAATTAACCCGAATGGAACCCCCGAAAAAAAAAAACCCCCAAAAAACCCACAAAATTAAAAATTTTAAATTGTTCATCCCCACACATAAAAGGGAATAAAAAGCGATCAAAAACTCCAAAAAAAACCCCAAAATTTTTCCCAATTAAAACACAGTTCATCCCGAAAAAAAAAAAGTCCTCATACAGCCTGTATATGGAAAAAAAGAAAATTATACTCTCAAAAAAAAGCGAGCATAAATATTTTTTTTTAAAACACAAAAAAACCTTTTCTTTTTTTTAAATTTGTTTCACCTTAAAAAAAAAACTATAAAATAGGGAAATCGCCATAATCAAAAGCGACCCCAAAAAGTAAAGCAAATTTAATCACGGATACGAAAGGTAGCCCGTTAAAAAAAAAAATAAAAACACTACAAGGTTTGCAGAAAATTTTTTTCACCCGGGGCCCCCCCAAAAAAAAGATTTAAAAGC
The DNA here is from genome assembly GCA_025379985.1 of Phyllomedusa bahiana. Classification (NCBI taxonomy): domain Eukaryota; kingdom Metazoa; phylum Chordata; class Amphibia; order Anura; family Hylidae; genus Phyllomedusa; species Phyllomedusa bahiana. The sequence continues at coordinate 9,661 of JAODAL010014982.1, forward strand.
GATCAAAAAGCCTTGACCCACCCAAAAAAATTTTAAATAATAAAAAACGTCAACCCAACTTTCAAAAAACAAGTTCCCCCCCCAAAAACTCCCCAACACCCGAAAAAATTTAAAAAAATTTGGGTTTTGGGCTATGGCCCATGCAAAAACGAATTTTCCTGTGTTGAAAAAAAGTGATTTTTAATTAAAAAGCAGTAAAAAAAAAAAAAAAATATACAAATTGGGTAACCCGGGGTAATCCAAATTTAAACCGCAAAATAAAGCTACCATGTCCTAATACCGTACAGTGACCGCTAAAAAAAAATAAAAATAAAAAACACACCAAGATTTCTGTATTTTTTTCAAAACAACTCACAAAAACCTTAATAAAAAGTGAAAAAAGCCCTCATAAACACCCCATAATGGGACCCCAAAAAAAAACTTCAAATCAAACCCCCAAAAAAAAAACCCAAAACACAGCTCTTTCACACAGAAATTTTAAAAAATTAAAGGGTGTCAGAATAGGCAAAATAAAAAAACCAAATTTTTTATAGACTATTTCTACTGGTAAAAGTAATAAAAAAGAAAAAAATATATAAAAACAAATCATTGTAATTGTACCCACCTCCATAGTAAAGTTATCAAATCATTTACACTGCACGGGGGAATCGTAAAATTTAAAATCAAAAAACAAAGACCGAACTGCCTTTTTCCCCCCCCTTTTTATTGCCCAATGCCCAAAAAAAAATATGGAACCCCTGTGCAACCAAAAAAGCCAGTACCCCCTAGATGAGAAACCCAGAGGGGTTTGAATTTTTAAAAAAGGGGGGACTTCTGGAAAGGGTTTTCCCCGTTCTTCTACTTTGGGGGCTTTGCAAAACGACAAGGGCCCCCCCAAAAAACCCCCCTTCCCCAAAAACCAAATTCCCCCCCTCCCTTATACGCCCCTATGGGGCCCCCAAACACAAATTTTCACCCCCAAGTAGGTATTGCCGAAAGGAAAAATTGGGGTTAACAAATTTTAGGTTTTTTTTTCCCGGATTCCCTTTTAAAAAATTAAACATTTTAAGATAAAATTGGGAAAAATTTTTGGAAAAAAAAAATTTTAAATTTTTTACAGCCCTTTTCAAAAAAAAATTTTTGAATTAAAAGGGGGGGTCAAAAATACTCAAAACACCCCGAAAATATTCCCTTTAAAGGGGGGGATTTTCCAAATCGGTCCAAAATTTGGGTTATTAAGTTTTTTCACCCAAGGGGTCCCCCCAAAACCGAAAAATTTCGCCTAAAAAAAATCTATTAAAATGAACCCCCGGGAAACCATTAATGGCTCCTCCAATTTTGGGGTTAAAGGTTTTAGCCCAAAAAAAGCACTAGGGCCACATTGGCAAAACTCTAAAAAAGGCAGACCTGGGGGAAAAAAATTAAGTTTCATTTAACCTAACCCCATTTCCGAAATTCCCCGTTTTAAAAAGGGAAAAATATTGAAAATCCAAAAAAAAATGAAATTTTAAAATTTCACCTCCCCTTTTTTCTTTAAATTTCTGTTAAAAAACTAAAGGGTTTTTCAAACTTCCTAAATATTTTTTGAAAATACGTTAAGGGGGGTAGTTTCTCAATGGGTCATTTAAGGGGGGGATCAAAAATGGGAGGGCCCCTAAAACCACGTCAAAACTGGGGTGGGCCCAAAAAAAAAGTATGTTGCAAATTTTTTTTTAAAAAGTGAAAAAATTTCTACTAAAATTTTTAACCCCCTAATGGGCTTTTAAAAAAAAAAAAAAAAAGACAATTTTAAAAAAAATGCCAACCCAAATTGGGCATAGGTAAATGCAGTTTTAAAAACAAATTTTTGTGGGAATAATTAACTTCCCTTTCACCAGAAATTTTGCAACTTTCAAAATTTGCAAAATTTTTTTAAATTTTTTTAAAGAAATTTTTTTAAAAATTTTCCCCAAACAAAAAAGGGTTTTTTGGGTAAAAAAATTTTTTACTAACTTTAAAGCACAATGTTCCCCCAGAAAACCCAAACTCCCGAATCCCCATGGGTAGGAAAAAATGTCAAAAAAATAAATTTTAAAAAAATTTACAATTTTGCCAATTTTAAAAATAGGCTTTTGGGCAGGAAAAGGGCAAAACAGGCCCGGGGCCTTAAGGGGTTAAAGGAACAAAAAAGAGTTGGTTTTAATGGAAAAGGGTTTTTTGGAAATTTTTAAAAAAAATTTTGGGGGCCCCGTTACAAAAGGGAAAATTTTTCCATAAAATTAAAGGGAATTTTTCAGCCCAAAAAAAATTGTTTTTAAGCTTTAAAAACCACATTCAATTTTGTATTTTTAAAACCTGCACTAATATAAAAAAAGGGGCATGGCTTTTTTGGGGGAAAAGGGGAAATGGGGTTTAAAATTTAAATTTTGGGCAATTTTGGCATAAGTTTTTAAAATTTAAATTTCTAAGCGAAAAATTTCACTAAAGGGGTCAAAGTTTCAAAATTTTTCGAAAAAGATAAAACACCCCATTTTTTTTTACGTTTAGCGGGAAGTTTACCTCACAAAATTACCCAAATTTTTTTTGCAGAATTTTTGACGGGAAAATAAACCAACTGTTTAAAAAAAAAAAAAAGTCCCAAAAACAAGCCAATTTGTCCATTGTAAAATGTGATTAAAAAGGGTAAAATGGTTCAGAAAAATCAGGAACAAAGCTGATTTTAAAAAATTACATTTTTAAAAATAGATTGTTTTCTGACATACTTTATTAAAACGAAAATTTAAAAACCAAATTGGTTTAGATTTTACCATGGGAAACCCCTCTAGCTTTAGAAAAACCCAAAAGAATTTTAAAAAAGAGGAGTGTTTTGCAGTTAAATTTTTGGGTGAAAAGGGAACCACAAATTTTTTAAAATCTACAGTTAACAGGGATGAGAACCCCAAAAACAAGGCCAATGATAAAGAACAGAACATGAGCTTTCATTTGATTGTATATATGGTTTGGTTGTTTGTGCACTTACCTGATGTAAACAGAGTAAATATATTGCATTAGTTTTCCTGAGAGTTGTGATGTCATAATAGATTACATAACTAAAATAGTGGTGATATTATGGACATTACCTGACCAAACAAAATTTTTAAATCACCGCAGCCGACCAACTCCCCTTTGAAAACACAAATGAAACCAACATAAAGAAGTGTGAAATCATAATAGAATTTCAAAACTGATATTTTTTGTTTTTCAAAACACAAACCTTACAAAACTAGATTTTTTAGTCACGAAGGACATTTTTTGAAATACAACGAATATCCAACAGCCTAACCCGACTAAAAAACCCCTTTTGATGGGCACAGTAACCAGGAGCCGGCCGCCCAAAAAAAAAAAAAACAACCAGCCGCGTGCAAGAACAGAACATGAGCTTGCATTTCTAGCTGCTAATTTAATTGTATACAAATATGGTTTGGTTACTCCTGTATTTTAAACCCCAAGGAAACAGACGCGATATTCAGCAGCTTCCCGAAAAAAAAACGCCTATGGGTATTTTTCCCAAAACCCCCTTTTTCCCTGGTTCCGGCACCAGAGGATTATTAGAGGGGTGGTTGTTTGAGTTTAAGCCACCATGATCACAGCAATGATTTGTATGGCTTTCTATTTGCTCACAAACCCCCCCCTTTTTCCCCCCTGCCCGTCCAGTTTCGCCTAAAATTTTTCTTTTTTGCAGAAAAATTTGCCCCCCACAACAAAAGAGCAAAATACTAACTGGGCCCCCTTTAAACTCCAATGGCTTTAAATTTTGGAAAAAAAAAAAAAAACTCATAGGCCTTTCCCTGAAAATATTTACCGATTTATCAACACTCCCCTTTAAATTTTGAAAACCCGTATAAAAGGAAAAGAACCAACGGGAATTTTGGGCCAAATAAACAGTGTGCTGCTCCAAAGGGAGAGCCACCATGTAGGTGTGCAGAGACGTGTACACATTGGTCCCTACACTGAAATGTCTGGAGCCTCTCACCCACCTAACCAGTGTCCTACCCGCCCTGATGACGGGAAAGCAAACCCCCGAACAACTTATCCCAAAAAAAAAGGCGTGTTTTACACAGCAAATTTTTAAAATGCTTTGCCCCCGCGGTTTTTAGAATTGCCGTCGGCCCCAAACATTAAAAGGGGACAAGTATGAAAACCCGGCTCACCAAAATCGCCCCCCAAAAATTGGCGCAGCCCCATCCCAAAAACCTTTTTAAATCTCCTCACCCCCAAATCCCCCGCACCCAAAAAAAGCGCTAAGGGGACTTTGTTTAAAGCCCCCTGAATTTTGGGGGGGCGTTCAGCTTCGCTAAAGGGGTTTCTAGGCACAAAAAGCTGGAACGGGATACCACTTTCAAAGTTGGGTTTTACCTGAGGCCCGAAATGCGTCCCCAACGCTAGAATGCGCCTTTATTTTTTTTACCCCCAAAAGAGCGGGTTCAAAAATCATTCGCAGTCTATGGCTTTATTATGCGCATGAAATTTGGTGTTCACACGCCAAATTTCATGCATGTTGCCCTAAATGTATGGGAATCCGGTGGAAGATCTGACCGGTTTGAAAATCTGCCGTCATCTAGCGGATTTCAAAATTTATCGGAAAAAATCTGTGCTGTGTAGACTACAGCAAGGATTTTTTATTGCTTTCTATAGGGCACAGGTTACTGAAAACCTGTGCCATGTAGACCTTGCCTAACTGGTGCGGCATTAATCCCATTTACATTGCACGACTCTGTAAATCAGATGTGACTTGAGCAATGCTACATTCAACAGTCTAAGCCCTTTTCCCTTGAGCCTTTTGGAATATTCTTTAAGGAATTTTTAGTCCGCCTTGCCTCCAGGGCTCCTGTGCAGCTGTAGCAGTTGTACAAACAGCGTGTCCACCCCTGAAACTGTTCCATGTAGGGTTGAGGGAATATGTTTAATGTAGAATGCTTTAAGTGTATAAGAATACATGATGTGGGCTGTAATTATCATACCAATAATATGTGAAGCTATAGCAACTTTCACTTTTTGACCTTGTGGGCATAAATGTCAACCTCTTGCTAGAGTTTATAAAAAAAGAACTGAATGAATCTTCATCCATATAATAAATTAATGTAATTTCCACTGCAGTGAAAATCTGTTTTTGGTTCAACAACTAAAATTATTCTGGACATGACACATGGCAGGCTAAAAGTGCAGCAACACATTTGTTTGCTTTAATCATATTAGTTATTTTGATACCCTGCAATGTTTGCTAGAAATGTGGGTTTTATTAATGAATTTTCCTTGGGGCACTCACTCAGTTTAAGGCTGATCTGTGTTGGCTGTCTCCTTGCTATATAAATCTGGCTATTATGGGATAAGAAATTTTGTTCTGTGATATCATATTACATTTGTTCCCATTTTCCATGAGGTAGTTTCCAGTGATTTACATTATAGGATCAGAGAGGTAAATGTTCTGTCTGAAATGCTTCTCTTTCACTATTCACTGCTCTAACCCCAGCCCCCTGAAGCTGGTCTTTTGCTGGGGCACATTAAGTTTCTGGAGCAAAAAGGCTGGCTGGAAAAAAGACTTTCAATGTCAGCTTGCGCTTTGAAGTCTGCTTAGCACTTGAGTTGTGCACGGCTGGAAGTCGTCAGCTTTACATATTTATAAAGATAATTGTCTGTTCCTACTGCTCTTCCATGCAAAGCTGAACATGAAAAAATATACTCCATACTATTTTCATTAGACGGAAACCAAAACGGATAAAAAGGTTACAGAAGGAGAACAAACAGAGAACATTTTACATTTTGTCTTTATGGATAAGTAGACTAAACAGTTCTTCCAAATCACTATAGGTTACTTAGGCTCCTTCAAAAGAATTTAGAAGTAGATTATAATCCAAAGGCTCCAATATCACCCAAAAACAGTGCTGTGTATATTGCTTCACTATGTAGCATTGGCTAGGTCAATAACAGTTTGAAATTAGGACAATATGTGTATAAAGTAAAATAAGGCTTTAGTGTAGAATTTAAATTCCAAACTATTAAAGTAGTTGACAGTTAAGCTATTTTGCACACTACAGACTGATCCAATTTTTTTTATTTTATTCAGTTTGCATTACAGGAGACTGCACATTACATTAAGTGAAAACGTTAAGGGCATGTCCCCATGGAATGGGTTTTCGGCCGGTTTTTCAGACGGTTTGCGGTTTTGCAGACCGTCTGAAAAACCGGCTGCAAACGCGCCCAATGGGCTCTATGGAAAACCCGTCCGAGCTGCCCGAAGGAGATTGAACATGCACATTCTTCCGTCCGTTTTTTTGGCCGGAATATGTGCATGTCAATGGGAAGGGGGAGGGCTTAAACTGACCGGTATTTGTCCTCTGCCGTGGGGACATGCCCTTAAGCCTTAAAATGTAGCAACTTTTCACAAATCAACAGTTCAAACTAAAAAACTTTATTTTATTAGAGAAACTTGCTTCATTCTTTACTTATCAGACTCATTGCCTCCTCCTTCCACACATTTTATGGGGTGTTCCCATCTTAGAAATATCTGGCATATAGATAGGATATGCAGTAAATGTCTAATAGATGTGGATCTCAACTCTGGAACCCTCACATATTATGTAAACGGGCCCCCAAAAATCTCAGTTCAGAACAGAGAGTAGGTCGCATAAGGGCACTACTCTCCTTTCTTTTTCATAGAAGTTCTGAGTACAGCTGAGTGGTGTGTTCGGCTCTACTTAGAACTCCCATAGAAAAAAATGTAGAGTAGTGCCCAAGCGCACTACTTTGTGTTCTGAATGGAGACCATCAGCGGCCCATTCTCTTTATAAGTAGCAGCTCCCAGAGATCCTATTGATTTTCCAGAAATATCTGAGAAGGGAACACCCCTTTAATTATTCATCATTTAGTATCTGTGGAGCAGAAAAGAGATGGACTTACTATTTTACTGAGAGATCAAGCTACAGGGGCCCAAAGAAGTCTATGGCAAAGAGAGGGGGGAATGAAGCAGAAGTAGGAGACTAGCTACTGTGATATGTACCATATACAACATACAAAAGAAAGCCTGCTCTCCTAACTCTCGCTCTCTCGCACATACATAAGCAGCAGCATGGAGAACATTAGACAGCAGAAGAGAGAAGTATAGCTATGTGTCCAACACTGATGTGAGATAAAACACTCACGTAATAACCACACTGCCTGTTGTGTGTTTTATTTTCTCTCTGCTACTACTTTTCCCATCCCTTATCCATAGACTTCTATGGGGAGTTGTAACCTGCTCTCTTAGTGAAACAGGAGTCTATTTCTTCTCTACTTTATTAATTCCCCCAAACACAATCAGAGGTGGGGGCTAAAATAAAGAAATCTGATAAGTGAAGAATAAAGCATTTTTCTCAGATAAAATATATTACAGAATTTGTTACTTTTGCTTGCACTGTTGATTTGTGGAAACGTGTTTTATAGTTGGTAACATACTTTAAAGGCCTGTTCTCTTTATTTTTTTTCCAGCACCAAGGATTTAGAAATTCACATTGGAAAAATCCACCCTGTAGTAGTTACAATGTGGATGCCCTTTAAGCATGATGGGATGCAAATTCTGCATAGAATTCATGCGGATTTACATTCAGTTGCTCTTAGCTAATCAGCATGGTTTGAAAGATGCCCAGTGATGTTGATTGGCTGAGAGCAGCAGACTGAGAGACCGGGTACAGTTTCCATATCTCATTGTGAGCTAAATGCCAGACACAATACACATCTCCAGTACCACACTCTAGACCTGGGAGCTGTAAAATTGGAGTTCTTAGGACCCACTGGTTTAACCATGCCTCCCAATCATCCTATTTTTGGTGGAACAGTCCCTGTTTAGGAAAAATATCACGCCATCCCGAAATGGCTGGGAGAAGTCTCGATTTTCAGAGTATGTCCAGGGATCTAGGGCATATGTCCTGAATCCCTGGGACTGCACTGTTCTGTCTACTCTTTGTGTGTTGGCGGAATGCACAAAAAGTGGGCGCCGTGACAGTTGGCAAGTGTGACAGAGCAGTGACACCAGAGAAGCAAAATATAATGCTTCCCTGACGTCACTGGCTGCAGGTTGCTCGCCCCACCCCCTCAGCTAGATCATACAGTGCGCACATCAAATTGAGGTGACCTCTGTCACAGACTCCCTCACTTCCTCCAACCCCCTCCTAACCTCCCTCTTATGTCCTATCCTGCTTTCCTGGATGCTGGATAAGTTATCCAGCATCCAAGAAAGATGGGTGGCACCCATTCCCTACAGCAGGCAACTAGCTTTTCTGAGTGTGTCCCATCTGTAGGGCTTCTGTTTGTTTTTTACAGGTTTTCTTTTTGAAGTATGAGTTGTTGGACTATGTTAGACCAGCATTGCATTTATTTCTTTAATAAAATAGACAACAAAGGTTGGTGTTGGAGTGTTTATTTAAATAAATTGTTTCTTTCTGTTTCTTTTTTTCATTTTCTTTCATCGAATGTGATAGTTTGCTTCCGGAGCAACTGTGGGCTGGTATTTTTAGGGTGGGAAAGGGCTGATGTCCATGGACCTTCCCATCCTGATAGTATCAGACTGCAGCTGTCAGTTTTACCTTGGCTGGTTATGAATAATGGGGGAGACCCCATGTAATTTTTTTTTCTAATAATTTGTTCTTTTTAAAATTTTTAATAAAGGATAAAAAACAAAATGACATGGGGTCCCTCCATGTGTCAGCCTTGTGGTGACAAAAAACACAGCTGGCTGATACCAAGCCTCAGCTATATAAATGTGGTGTCTGTCGGATCCCTCCATCACTTAATGATAAAAAAACAAAACACAGGAACAAAAGAAAACTGGTATCTATCCCCATATACTTCAATAAAGACAGATTTGCATGAGGAAAAAATCTGTTGCAAGTGAACAAAATCCCGTATCCATAAAAAAATAATTGTATTGAATAATCATATTTCCAGCACTAAACCTAAAAAACACGGGTTACTTAAAAAGGTTTTTTTTTAAATGTAATGGTCCCAGATGCAATATCTGTACATCTAAGAAAGAGTTTGGTAGAGAAAACAGCATGTTTAAAATAAATAGTTTAATAAATTGCAACTCCACTTATGTAGTTTATGCTATACATTGCAAAATATGTAATTTATTATACATTGGATGTATGATAGAAAGATGTACGATTAGAAAGTTAAAAGCAAGTATAGCTGGACACATTTACACAAATTATATGACTAATAAGGCTGAGCACCGTATTGATAAAGAAAATGAGGGGTATCCTGTAAATAAGCAGTGAAGTGCTTTATAGAGTCTGCATTAACCCCTTGGTGCCCATGATTTTCTGCTAATTGGAACACATTTATGATATCAAAAATAAGTCCACTAATGTGTCGGGAGCAAGCAAACATTTTATAGAAATGCATGATCGCTGTGTAGAAGGTCTCTTTCTATGGTGTGGAAAGGGTCTTTAAGCCAATATGAGGCGAGAATTGGAGATATAAACTCCTTAATCGGGAAGCATTCTGGATTATGACCCTGCTAACCTGTTTTTCTTTAGGTTCAAATTACAAAAATGATCTTATATATTTTTAGTAACCCCTTCCCGACATTGGACATATCCATACGTTCTAGTGGGAAGTGCGATCCCGTAAATGGACGTATGGATACGTCCTGGTGATCGTGTGGGCTTACAAGCGAGCCCCGCATGATCGTGACTTGGCCTCATGTCGCATCACCCCTGGCCGGAGTGAGCCCTGGCCGCGGGTTTTTAACCCCGTAGCTCTGACGATCAATTAAGATTGTCGGAGCTAAGTCGCAGGCAAGAGTAGGGAGCTACTGCTCCCTGCGATCTCCTACCAGACAGCCCCGGGAAGTGACTTCTGTGACGTCACCATGCCTAAAATGCATTGTGGGCATGGTGATTGACAGTTGCCATGCAGACCAGTACACAGCAATAAGCTGTATGCTGATCCATTGTATGAATGATTTGATGATCGTTCATACAATTCCCCTCTGGATAAAAGTGAAAAAAAGTAAAACACAAACACGAAAAATAAAATAAAAACACGTACACCGCCCTTTTCCCCATTACAAATGCCATTTGTCCCAGAAAAGATCAAAAATAAAGTGCCCATATTTGGTATCACCACGTGCACAACAACCTGCTGTATAAATGTCATGTTAATTAACACTTATGGTGAATGCTGTTTAAAAAAAAAAAAACAATCAAAGAATTGTGATTTTTGTTCATCCTGCAGCACGGAAAATGGAATAAAAAGCGATCAAAACTCATGAATGCCAAAGTTGTACCAATTAAACAGTCAGTTCATCCCGCAAAAAAAAAGAAAAAAGTCCTTACACGTCTGTATACGGAAAAATAAAAAAGTTATGGCTGTCAGAAGATGGCGATGCATAAATATTGTTTTACACAATAAAGTACTTCAACATAAAAAAAATATATAAATTGGGTATCACCGTAATCGTATCGGCCCACAGAATAAAAGTCATGGATACTGCATGGTGAGTGCTGGTAAAAATAAAAATAAAAAACACTACTAGGTTGCAGTATTTTCTTCACCCTGCCTTCCGAAAAATGGATTTAAAACTGATGAAAAAGTCTTGTCCCCCCAAAAATGATACCAATAATCACGTCAACTCATCATGCAAAAAACAAGCCCCTACACAGCTCAGTACACAGAAAAATAAAAAAGCTATGGCTTTCAGACTATGGCGATGCAAAAACCGGTTTTCCTTTTTGAATAAAAGTGTTTTTATTGTGTAAAAGCAGTAAAACATAAATATACAAATTGGATATAGCTGTAATCGCATCGACCTGCGGAGTAAAGCTAGCTTGCCATTTATACCGCACGGTGACCGCTGTAAAAATAAAAAACACTACCAGGATTACTGTATTTAGTTCAAAATGCCTCACAAGAACCTTAATAAAAAGTGATTAAAGCGTCATATGCCCCCCATAATGGTACTAATAAAAATGTCAACTCATCCCGCAAAAAACAAGCCCATAATCAGCTCCGTATACAGAAAAATGAAAAAGTTATGGCTGTCTGAATGGACATAAAAACTAAATTTTTTATAGACATATTTCTATTGTGTAACAAAACATAAAAAAACTATATAAAATTTATCATTGTAATTGTACCGACCCCATAGTAAAGTTATTCTGTCATTTATCCCGTACGGCGAACACTGTAAAATTGAAGCCCAAAAAACAGTGGCGGAACTGTGTTTTGTTTTTTTTTCCCTCCATTTTCATGGCCCAATGCTTAAAAAAAAAATATGGAACACCTGTGTGCCTAAAATGCACAATACACCCCTAGATGAGATCCATGAGGGATGCTGAATCTAAAATGGGGTGACTTCTGGAAGGTTTCACCTGTTCTGGTACTTTGGGGGCTTTGCAAATGTGACATGGCATCCACCAAAATTTGCTTATCAAAAGCCAAAGATCACTCCCTCCCTTGTATACCCTGCCATGCGCCCAACCAGCAGTTTACACCCACATGTAGGGTATTGATGAACTTGGTAGAAATTGCGTAACACAATTGGGTGCTTTTTTTCCAGGTTTCCTTGTAAAAATGTAACATTTTCAGCTAAAATTGCAGATTGTTGGAATTTTTTCTTTTTTTTTTTTTCATTTTTAAAGCTGAATGCTTAAAAAATTTTTGAAACACCTGTGGGGTCAATATACTCACAACACCCCATGGTTATATTCCAAAATGTGGTTTCCAATATGGGGTATTTTTAGGGGTGTTTATTAAAGGAGTTGTCTCATTACGAGCTTTCAGCCTGTCAGTGTCCCTGGTAAGTTGAACTGAGGGGCGTGCTAGCTTGTCTGTCTCTTCTGCTCCCTCTCCCCCCTCCCATCAGCACACAGGCAGCTACGTAACTTCTGTACAGGGGGGGAGGGGAGGGGGTTTGCTCTCAGAGTTCACCCTGTGTGTGCCTGCCTAGGTCTGTTGCAGGAGAGGGCTGATCTATGAGTGTAGAGAGGTCTGTGAAGCTGCTGTGTATGCTAATAGAGCAGAGGGGATGCATGTGTTCCTATATCCCCTGCTTAGCTTACAAGTCTCCACATCTCCAGCAACAACAAGGGCAGTGTTACTATACTCAGGATGTCTCACTAATACAGGAGAACATAAAGTATTCACATGCCTGATCTGTACAGTATTAGTATAGTCACAGTTCCAAAGACATATCATGATTATAGTAACAGACAGGGTCACTGCTGTCACATCTATCTGTGTAGAGAGCAGGAGGAAGCAGGCACACACAGGGTTAATCCAGGCAGCATGGACACAGACGCCAGAGTCCTCCTCCCCCTCCCCCCTCCACTACAGAAGCATTCTGTGCGGGAGGGGCTCTCTGCTCGGACCTGTCTTCAAAGGTGATGAGTCATTCAGACCTGACAGCCAGTAAGATAAGGATCAACAGGTCGGCTGCTATAGAAATGTGAGGAGCTGATGTAGTAATACTAACAGGGCTAGCTCAAAATCAGTAGGACATTTGTAATGAACATATATTGCAAAGCTGCTTGTTTTTTAAAGATCTTTAAATTAAAACCCAATCATTGTAGCGAGACAACCCCTTTAAGTTTTAGCACCTTCGGGTATCCGCAAACCTGAAATGGCGCCTAAATAAAACCGTAATGAAAATGAGGTGCTCCTCCTATTCTGGGGCTTGTGGTTGAGCCAAAAAGCGCACTAGGGCCACATATGGGATATCTCTGAAAACAGCAGAATCTGGGGAATCAATATTAAGTTGCATTTCCCTGAACACATTTACCATGTTCTTGTGAATAAAGTATAAAAATTTAAAATCTGCAAAAAAAAGTGAAATTCAACCTCCATTTTGCTTTAAAGGAGTTGTCTCCCTTCAGAGTTTCAGAGAATGCATGAATGAAATACTCTGTCACTTCCTGGTTCAGACTGACTCATTTGCATACAGCTCCCTGCTTGTACAGCTCCATGCCCTGCTGTGCTTTCAGATGCTAATTAGATCAGATTAGCTTCTCAAACTACTAACAGGACTTCTTATCTGATCCCCAAAACAAAAGCCCTAATTACAGTTCTGTTTATTTTACATAAATCAAGCTTTTTACTGCTGAGCAGCACAGAACACTGCTGTGACCTGTGTGATGATGTCACTCACTGTTGTCTCATTGAACAAACAGCAGGGGGAGAATTGTTTACAGGTAGGTTACTGAGGGAACTGAAATAGCCAGGGAGGTCATAAATTCACTTGTATCTCCTTAGGGAAAACAGAGGAACAAAGCAATATATTTGGAAAATGTCTTTATTTTGTGTTCCCTACAATTTGAAAGCTATTCTTTGTAGCGAAACAACCCCTTTAATTCCTGTGAAACACCTAATATGTTAATAAACTTCCTAAATGCTGTTTTGAATACTTTAAGGTGTGTAGTTTCTTAGATGAAGTCATTTATGGGGGTATCTAGCATACAGGTCAATCAAAGTCACGTTAGATCTGGACTGGTCTCTAAAAAAAAGTATATTGCAAATTTTCTTGAAAACTTGAAAATTACTACTAAGTTTCTAAGCCCCCTAATGTCATTTAAAAAAAATGAAACCAACCTACACTAGACATATGGTAGATGCTAGTTATAATCTATTTTGAGTGGAATAACTACGTCTTACACGCAGAAATATCTGAAGTTTGAAAATGTAAAATGTTTTTAATTTTTCACAAATAAACAGACTTTTTGGACCAAAATTTCTTAATATCTTAAAGCACAACGTGTCACGAGAAAGCAATCTCTGAATCACATGGATAGGTTAAAGTGTCAAAAAGTTATTCTCACATAAAGTGACAGATGTCAGATTTAAAAAAATGGGGCTCTGTCAGAGGCCAAAACGGGCTCCGGCGGTAAGGGGTTAATGATGTGCTTTTTTTTTTTTTTTTTTTTTGCCTTTTCTTCTCTTTTTGTACATCAGGGGTTATTAGGATTTTTTCCTCTGTTAATTCTTGTATTGTGCAACTGCTTTTTGCAATTACTTTTACATTATGCAATTTTTTGGGTATCAGAGGCTAATACGATTTTCTCCTTTTGTTTATTTTTGTATTGTACAATTGCTTCTTGTGCTGTGCTATTATTTTGTACTTTTTTAACTATTTTTTTATTTCATTTTATTATTTTTTTTCTTTGTTTATCTGGGTTAATAGGATTTTCTTCTTTGTTTACTTTTATATTGTACAACTGCTTTTTGCGTTGTGCAATTGTTTTTGTATTGTGCAACTGTTTTGTGCAATTTTTGTTTCTAACTTTTGTATATTAGGGGTTAATAGGATTTTTTTAAATTTTTTTATTGTGCAATTGTTTTTGTATTGTGCAACTGTTTTGTGCAATTTTTGTGTCTAACTTTTCTATATTAGGGGGTTAATAGGATTTTTTTCTTATTTTTTTATTTTGCAATTGCTTCTTGCGTTGTGCAATTGTATTTGCACTGTTCAATTGTTTTGTGCTTTTTTATGTACATCAGGGATATTAAGCATATTAAGGGTTAATAGGATTCTTTTCTCTGCCTATTTTTGTATTGTGTAACTGCTTTGTGCATTTTTCTCCTTTTAATGATTATTTGAATGGTATATCAGGGGTTAATAGGATTGTTTTTAACCAAGTGTTTTCTTTGGTCTGTGATTTGTATACATCTTTTCACATGTGTGTAAGAATAGCTGTGATCAAGGAACTTACGTTCTGAAACACGTAAGCTGGTTACCACATGTTTGTCTAATATCCCTTTTTTGGAAAATTTTTAAACTTTTTTAATATGATTATTCAATAAAATAATTTTTTTTATGCATATGGGATTTTGCTCACTTGCAAGAGATTTGCAAATCTGTCTTTATTTAAGTATGTTGCTGTCTGTGGGATCAACAGATATTAATTGAGCTGCCCGGAAGGGTGTCACGCCCAAACTTTAACTTAGGGCAGCTTCTGGAGCTCTGGCTACAAACATCATATAGAGTGGTAAGCACCTTTTTGTTTCCAGTGTTTTAGCTGAGTTTTTCTATATCTATCCCAATATGGTCACTGTATGGCAGGAATATTGTTATTGTAATGGTTCATATTCAGAAACAGTATGATGGAATTATTCAGTCACTATGTGGTCATGGTGTTGAGGTATAATTCAGTCACTGTGGTGGTGATATCTAGTCATGATGTGGGGGTATTATATGGTCACTGTGCGATAGAGGTGTCATCCATAGAACATTGTCTGTATAGTGGTATCATTGATAATATTAGTGTTCATTTGGTCAGTAACGGTACAGTGATATTTGCTCTTTATATAGTGTTATTATATGGCCACTGTGCAATAGAGGTGTCATCCATAGAACATTGTCTTACAGCTATTTGTATGGATTTCTGTATATATACTACATTACTTTAGATAAATACATATTTAGAGAGCCCAGTAATGCTGTTGGTGCTGGTCTACTAGAGGGGCAGGGCATGGTTATGTTAGGTGGGTCGGTTAGAGGCTTGTAATGGTGTAAAAACGTGTTTGGGTGTAGTTTTAGGCGTGGCTTGATGTGTCCCCTCTTTGCAATCTCTAAAAAGTTGAGAGATAGGGTTTAACCATTAATTGACATTTTGTTATTATACTCATTTAAATTAACCCATGAAAAGAAAAAGATGTATTTCATACCTTTAATCACCTTACAACTTTGTTACTGGAGTATTACTATTTGTAAAATCCAGTTATCAAAAGGAAAGAACAATTTCAAATTAGTTGGACCATAATATACACTAAGCTCTGAACAATTTTAGAGCGGTTTTCTCAGTGATCCATACTGCCTTTTAGACATGTTATCACCACTCTAGTATTCTCAAGAGGTCTATTAGATGCTTGAAAAAGTCTTCCAAAGTCGGCAAGACGGTGGTAGAGTGATCTCTTAAGCTTGCTGTAGACGTGATGCAGAGGCCAAATTTTATGAAAACTTGTGCTTCAAACATCAGTCTGAAAAAAGCTTGTTGGAGGGAATCACACCTACTGTATTCAAAGGTGCATGCATCCTAATAAAGTCGGCACATCTTGGACTGTCCTAATGTCATACAATGAAATCTGAGGCTGCTTACAGCAGGCCCAGCTTTACACCAAAAGTTGTGCCATTTTTTTTATTAAACATTAATAAATTGGTTTAAAAGTCACTTACCATGGCACAGCGAGTCGAATGTAACTTGAGACACACTACATCCAATAAGTGGCAAAAAATTCTAACTCTTTTCAATTGAGCTAATGTGAATACATTTAAAATTTCAGTGGCACAACCATAGTGTATAATTTTCCCCTAACCTACATGGTGCCTCTCCCTAATGAGAAATGAACTACATCTAGAGCCTCTCACACAGCCAACCAGTACTCTATTCCAAACTGATGAAATAGCTGTCGGCAGATGAGCATCTGGTTTGGCTTTGCTCCCAGTCATATTATAAAGACTCACTGTGTTTGATGTGACTTAAAGGGATTGTGTCGCAATTTTTTTTTTTTGGGCAGTAATGTTTTGTTTTTCTATCATCTTTTTATCCTCTTTGCTGTAATTTTGATTGTGAGTCTGTAAAGAGAGCTATAGAGATTCCTGTGTGTAGAGCCCTTCCCCCCTTCAGAGTTTAGTTCTCTGCCTGTGAGTTGCACAACACTCAGAAGCTGCCATAAAGTGATTACTGCAGGTAAGAGAACTGCAAATGATTCCCCACTGGTTAACTCAGTGAGGAGCCCCCTGCTGTGACTCAGCATGCTCTATTGTTTGCAGGAGCAGGCCATCATGATTGTGGAGGTCCAGACAAGCAGCTACTGAATGTTCCAGCCCCTCTGTGCTCCAGCAGGGCCTGCCAGAGAAGAGGCTGACAGGTGTGCGACGTTGCCCTCGTTCCTAAAAAGTGGATCGTGCTTTTGTCGATAACAATTTTTTGCACAATTCAAGATTTTTCTGCCAATTTTAGTTCTCTCACTTCTGACGTTAAAAATGCTTTTTTATAACGGATTTTTGGCGCAAGAATAGTTTTTTTTAAAGTTTTTTTTGGCTAAAATACCATTAATTAAAGATTTTGGCACAAATAAAAATTTCTCGCTTCTGACGCAAAAAAATCCTTTTTTTTTATGGTTTTGGTGCAATAAAGTTCTCTCGCTTCTGATGCTGAAAATTCGATTCTTTACGATCTTGACGCTAAACTCCGTTTCGCCCCGATTTTGACACTAAACTCCGTTTCGCCGCCGATTTTGATGCTAAACTCCGTTTCGCCGCCGATTTTGATGCTAAACTCCGTTTCGCCGCCGATTTTGACGCTAAACTCTGTTTCTTTGCGGATTTTGACAGTAAACTCCATTTCTTTGCAGATTTTGCCGCTAAACTCCGTTCGCTGTGGCTTTTTGACGCTAAACTCCGTTCGCTGTGGCTTTTGGGCCCCTAAACTCCGTTTCGCCGCCGATTTTGCTGATACACTCCTTTTTGCCGCGGATTTTGACGCTAAACTCCTTTCCGCTGCGGATTTTGACGCTAAACTCCATTCGCTGTGGTTTTTGATGCTAAACTCCGTTTCGCCGCGAACTTTGACGCTAAACTCCGTTTCTCCGTGGTTTTTGACGCTAAACTCCGTTCGCCGCAGATTTTGCCGCTAAACTCCGTTCGCCGCGGATTTTGACGCTAAACTCCGTTCGCCGCAGAATTTGACGCTAAACTCCGCCGCGGATTTTGACGCTAAAATCCGTTCGCCGCGGATTTTGACGCTAAACTCTGTTTGCTGCAGATTTTGCCTCTATACATGTGGTGGGGGGGGGGTTAGCCTCTATAGTAGAGATCTCATTTACTCCTAACATGCTATGAGTAAGGGCGTACTTCCGTTTGAGCCCGAAACGCGTTAGCTGTTTTCTCCCTCTGTGCCTCTGTGACCGTTCACTGTCTGTCATAATTTGGTGAGTGCTTCTCCTTTGGAAATCTAATTTTTAAGTTGACCTAATAAAATATCACTATATTTTAGCATATTTTTTGTGCGTGCTGGATATCTTACAATCAAATTGTGCTACTACTGGCTTTCTTTGGGCTGGTGCATTGTCATAGCCATTTTTGCAAAGGGGTGTAGGCTGGCTTTAAACCCCCTCTACCAATGGGTTAGCCTCTAAAACCTGTTTGGTGGGGAGGAAGTTGAGGAACGACGTAAAGATCAAAAAAGGAACGACGTTAAAAAGCATGGGCAGAGGGAACTAAGGAAAGGTAAAACAGGAGGAACGAGAAAGAGTTTTCATTTAAGGGAACGACGTACATGACAGAGGAACTAAAGAGGAAAAGATGTAAGGCACGACAGGAGGAACTAAAGAGGAAGATGTATGTCATAAGGGAACACGTACATGACAGGAGGAAACTAAAGAGGAACGATGTATGTCAAAAGGGGAACGGGCGTACATGACAGGGAGGAAAAATAAAGAGGAACGAAAGTTGGGAATGCCATAAAAGGGAAATGAAGACGTACAAGACAGGAGGAACTAAAGGGAACGACGTAAAGCAGAGGGGAACGACGGGAAAAAACCTGACAGGAGGAACTAAAGAGGAACGACTTATGTCATAAGGGAATGACGTACATGACGAGGAAACTAAAGAGGAAGGATGTATGTCATTTAAGGGAACGACGACGAAGGGGCAATGGGGACAGTCTGCAGAGGACTAAAGGGGAAGGGGGGCGGTACATGACAGGAGGAACTAAAGGAGGAACGATGTAAGTGGCATCAGACAGGAAAAAGGGAAAGACGTTAATGAGACAGGAGGAACTAAAGGGGAATTTTTCGGGGGCTGTAATGGGTTCATTGAAAGGAACGACGTACAAAGACAGGAGGAACTAAAGGGAACAACTTACATGACAGGAGGAACTAAAGAGGAACGACGTATGTCAAAGGGGGGAAAGACGTACATGGGCAGGAGGAACTAAAGAGGAACGACGTAAGTCATAAGGGAAACGACGTACATGAAAAGGAGGAACTAAAGAGGAAGCGACGTATGTCAGATGGGAAGGACGTACATGACATGAGGAACTAAAGAGGAGCGACGTATGTCATAAGGGAATGACGTACATGACAGGAGGACCTAAAGAGGAACGATTTTATGTTTATAAGGGAACAACGTACATTTACAGGAGGAACTAAAGAGGGAAAGATGTACATGACAGGAGGGAAATAAAGAAGAATGATGTGTATCAGGGGGAACGACGGACATGACTGGGGGAAAATGCTGCTGTCAATAGATTTGATGTCCACTACAGTGTACAAACTACTAGAACACATCATTAGTGCCTTTTGTCCACGGCAAATTGGAAGGCTTGGACTAAATACCTCCCCTCCTTTCCAAAACAGCCAAAGGGAGGAGGGATGGAGTAGATATCACCTCAGAAGGATCATCCCACATTTTACAGCAGTTGGTTACATGCTGTTTTCCAGCAATTGTTACATGGCTTGTTCCTAGATTTTCTAGGGTTAGCTCCCTCTGCTGGCTGAAATAGGAAGATAGTACAATTTTGTATTTAATTTTAATACTTACCACTAACCCAAAAAAAAAAAAAAATTGCCAAAATTCTTAACATATTCCTGGAAAACCATTTCAGCCCTTCCCAAAAAAAAAAAAAAAATGACGCCAGATTCCCTTTAAGGGACTCTATATCCAATAGGTTTTGCAGAGTCCTAGCTCTTCTCCCTTAAGCATATTGGAATATATTTAAATTTCAGTGTTTTGCGGCCATGACTTCTAAGTATCCACACAATTACTGTGCATGGTGCCTTTTGCTAATGAGGAATGTTACCCCTTTTGAGTACACCAATTGTAGTTAAATCAAACTCTTTTATTCAGCAATTTATAAAACTGGCAAAGCCAAAAAGTTACAAATGTTTGCACAAAATGGTGTATGCCAATATAAACTGATTAGTAAGTCCCAATTCATAGCAAGTTTTTGGTCTCTGTCACAAGTATCTGTTGGGAAACCTAGAAACAGATATCCCATGTTTTACTGTCCTAGAATAATAGAACACTATAGAGCAAACATAGTCTATTTTGGACTAGGTTGGCTCTGTTTCCTGTTGATATATGCTTTGAGTTCAGCACATAAAGTCAGACCACATTTACTTGGTTTCCTATGGTTCCAGCATAGTATAGGTTGGGATATCCTGATAGATGCAGTATATACAATTGAGGGTCAAAATTTGATGTCAATCTGGCATAAATGTTGGTGATATATCTATTCTACCTCTTACATTGTATGCGAAATAAAAATATCAAACACATTGTATGGGTGGATTAAGAAAGGGAAGAGTTTACTTAGATTTCTAAACAAATCTGCCACCAAATCTGCATTTTTATAAAAGGCCATCTCATCACTTTGAATGAGAATATGAGATTCTGCAGCATTCTTCACTGATGTTTTCCTTTCTGAAATCTGCAACAAAAATACAACAAATAGGGAACATACATTATTAGGCCGTGTTCACACGGCTTATTCCCGACGGATTTGTGCGCCGTATTGAGCGCACAAATCCGCCGTGAATACGGGGCGGGACGGGGGCGGGGCCGGAGCGCGGCGGGGGCGCCGCTCCCGGCCCCATAGACAATGCATTATTTACGGCGCGGACGCGCCGTAAACAATGCATTGTTTACGGCGCGTCCGCGCCGTAAATAATGTGCATGTCACCTTCTCCCCCCGCGGTGGATTTGCCGAGCGGGGAGGAGCGACGGAATCCACTGTTCTCTATGAGAGCAGTGGATTACCGTAATGACTCCGACGGATTGGCGCCGTATTGAAGCGCAAATCCGGCGCGGAATACGGCGCCAATCCGTCGGCAAATAAGCCTTGTGAACGGGCCCTTACACAGAACGGTTATGAAACACTCAAACAATTAACAGGGGAAAAGTGACACTATATTGCAAATGCTGCTAACTCAGCACAGTAAAAATAGAACAAACCACCCAAAACCGGTTCTACTCTTACATAAATGAGATTTTTCTTGAGTGCATTTTTCTTGAGGATTAACTCTTTTTCAAGGTGTTTTCTGCTTCTTCAGATGAAAACCAAAGATTTTTTTTTTTTTAACTTTCAAATTCATATTATCCTGAAAATCAGTAATTATTAAAGTTTAGCAATATTATTTAATAAGTATAATTAAATGAAGACAACTCGTTTCTAAATATTAAATCACTAGGGAAAGCCATGTCTAGTAATGCAATAAGTGGGGGGAAAGCTCTGTTCATATAATGACTGTCTGTTTATCCCTAAGTTCCTACAGTTTTCCTGTATCTGGCTGTCCATCTGGTAGTCATATAGGCTGATGACTGCTGTTATTTTGGCTGGCAATCATGTCTGTCGCTCTCCATTGCGTTCAATCCTTACATTGATCATAATGGAAAGTAAGTTGACATAGCAACTAAAGCCATTATAGCATGTATACGGAAAATATTTCCTAAGGACCAAAGTCACACACATGGTTATATTTAACATAATGTTTTACCTCCATAATATCTAATAAACCACCTGGGTGATTTTATAGGAGAAAAATCATTGCAGATGAAGTGGCCAAACCCACTAAGATCAGCAGATCTATGAGCTGTGGTATCAGTGACAGGTGGAAGGTTCTGCTCTCTCTTCTCTGCCTTGTATCTAGTTAAAATACTTGAAACAGGTCTTTTAGGTTGGTGTGCAATAAAAACTGATTATGGCAGGAACTGAACTTTAAAGGGGTTTGCCATCACAAACATTGATGGCATATTGATAGGACATGCTATTACTGTCAGATAGGTGCAGGTCCCACTTCTGTGACCCATTAGGCTTAGAGAAAGCGTAACTAAACGCGAAACTACTGTTGCCTTTCTGTCGCTCTGTGTTCTATGTATCCGAATACCCTGGATTTTAAAAGATGCTAAATAAACTTGAATTTTGATCTATACAAGTAGTGAGTGCCGTGGGATTACCCTTCTTTACCATATTGAAATATTTCTGTGGTTACTCTAAGGCCTCGTTCACACGGCTTATTTGGGGACGGATTGGCGCCGTACTCCGCGCCGGATTTGCGCTTCAGTACGGCGCCAATCCGTCCCTGTCATTACGGTAATCCACTGCTCTCATAGAGAACAGTGGATTCCGTCGCTCCTCCCCGCTCGGCGAATCCGCCGCGGGGGGAGAAAGTGACATGAACATTATTTACGGCGCGGACGCGCCGTAAACAATGCATTGTCTATGGGGCCGGAGCGGCGCCCCGCCGCGCTCCGGCCCCGCCCCCGTCCCGCCCCTTATTCACGGCGGATTTGTGAGCTCAATACGGCTCACAAATCCGTCGGGAATAAGCCGTGTGAACACGGCCTTAAGGTGAGTGTATTGAAGGGAGAGGTTCTGGACACGGATGCCTTTGTTGGAGCAAACACCCTGTGCTTAGGCATTAGGGTGATTTAGGTCAAGTAGGGTGATTTTAGGTATTTTTTCCCTTCCCCTGTGACCTTTTGCCCTTTACAGTGTTACCTCTTTCTGCCACTTTCTATGTAGTTTAAGTGTATATACGAGTTAGGAAGTGCACTTGAGGTTCTTTTTTTCTTCTATTAAGTTTCATTATTAAATGTTAAGTTATATATACCCTGGTGTGTTTTGTTTTGGTATTCTGATATATATTTAAAGGCTTAGATAGTTATTTGAGTTACTCTATTTGTGGCCTCTAAGACTGTTGTGGTTATAAATTTGGTGTATCTTCAAAATAACTCAACACACTGTCATCAATATATAAACCACTGGCAACAAAAGTGAGTACACCCATTAGTTAAACTGGACAAATTGTGCCCAATTTACCTTTTTTACTCTGATGTGTCATGTGACTTATTAGTGTTACAAGGTTTCGAGTGTTAAATTTGGTGTTATTGAGTTCACACTCTCTCATACTGGTCACTGGAAGTTCAACATGGCACCTCGTGGCAAAGAACTCTGAGGGTCTGAAAAAAATAATTTTGCTCTACATAAAGATAGCCTAGGCTGTAAGAACAAGCTGAAACTGGGCTGCAGCATGGTGGCCAAAACCATGCAGCGATTTAACAAGACAGGTTCCACTTAGAACAGGCCTCGCCATGGTCAACCAAAGAACTTCAGTGCATATGCTCAGCATCATATCGAAAGACTGTCTTTTCAAAATAGACGTATGAGTGCTGCCAACATTGCTGCAGAAGCTAAAAGGGGGGGAGGGGAGGTTCAGACTGACAGTGTTCAGACCATACGTCACGCATACCATCATATTGGTCTGCTTGACTGTCATCCCAGAAGGAAGCCTCTTCTAAAGATCATGCACAAGAAATACTGCAAACAGTTTGCTGAAGCAGGATTACTGGAAGCATGTCCTGTGCTCTGATGAGACCAGGATAAACATATTTGGTTCAGATGGTGTCAAGCGTGTGGGATGACAACAACGTGAGGCGTACAAACACAAGTGTTTCTTGCCTACAGTCAAACATAGTGGTGGGAGTGTCATGGTTTGGGGCTGCATGAGTGCTGTCGGCTGTGGGGAGCTATAGTTCATTGAGGAAATTATGAATGCGAACATGTACTGTGACATACTGAAGCAGAGCATGGTCCCCTCCCTTCGGAAAGTGAGCCACAGGGCAGTATTCTAAAATGATAACGACCCTAAACACATCTCCAAGATGACCACTGCTTTGCTAAAGAAAATGACTGGCCAAGCATGTCTCCAGACCTAAACCCTATAGAGCATCCTGTGTGACATCTTCGAAAGGAGCACAAGGTCTCTAACATCCACCTGCTCCGTGATATCATCATGAAGGAGTAGAAGAGGATTCCAGTGGTTACAACCTGTAAAGCTCAAGTGAACACCATGCCCAGAGAGTTAAAACAGTGCTGGAAAATAATGGTGGCCACACAAAATATTGACACTTTTCCCAGACACAGAGAATAAGTTGCAGCCTACTATAGGGTCGTGGAGAGTAAAGTTTACTTAATATCAGGGTCCAAGAGCTTTTAGTTATAAACAAAAGGAATGTGGTCTATGTTTATTTGCACTTCAGCATTAAAGGGGTTGTCTCGCTACAATGATTGGGTTTTAATTAAAAGATCTTTAAAAAACAAGCAGCTTTGCAATATATGTTCATTACAAATGTCCTACTGATTTTGAGTTAGCCCTGTTAGTATTACTACATCAGCTTCTCAAGTTTCTATAGTAGTGGACCTGTTGATCCTTATCTTACTGGCTGTCAGGTCTGAATGACTCATCACCTTTGAAGACAGGTCTGAGCAGAGAGTCCCTCCTGCACAGAATGCTTCTGTAGTAGAGGGAGGGGGGAGGGAGGACTCTGGCTTCTATGTCTGGATTAACCCTGTGTGTGCCTGCTTCCTCCTGCTCTCTACACAGATTGAGCAGAGATTAGGCTGATCAATAGATGTGACAGCAGTGACCCTGTTTGTTACTATAATCATGATGTCTGTGGAGCTGTAACTATAATAATACTATACAGATTGTGAACAGTTCATGCTGTGCTGTACTAGGGACACATCCTGAGTAACACTTTGCAGCTTCCCTGCCTCTGTTCTGAGAGGGTTTGTTTGTTGTTGCTGGAGATGTGGAGATATGTAAGCTAAGCAGAGGGTATAGGAACACTATTAGCAATCATAGACCTCTCTAGGCAGGCACACACAGGGTTAACTCTGGCAGCAATCCCCCTGCTGTATCGAAGTTATGGGCGGATAGCTGCCTGTGTGCTGAGGGGAGGGGGGAAGAGGGAGGGGGGAAGAGGCAGAGAAGCTAGCACGCCCCTCAATTCAACTCCCATTCACAGACAGAGGCTGAAAGCTATTAATGAGACAACTCCTTTAAGCGTATAACTTAAATAAACTTTGTACAATGCTCTGCATAGAATCATTTATATGGAAACTATAGCAAGTTTTAGGATGCAAGGAACAGCAATTAATACTGTACATTTCTCCCCAAAAAATACATCCAAAAATGCACCAAAAAAAAGCTTCGTGTGAAAGCACCCTTAAGGTATGTTCACTCTTATTTGGAGTGTGGCTTATTTTACTCCAATTTTTCAGCGCTCAAAACAGCATCAAAACCTCATCTGAAACACGCTTATTCAGAAGAGGTTTTAGATGAGTTTCTCTGCGTGTTTTTGTACCAATTAATAGCCAGAGCAACAACTGTGCTGGAAAACACTCCAAAAATGCGCAGAGAAACGCGTCTAAAAAGCGCAACAAGGTTTTGACTCTCTATATTGATTCCTATAGGGATTTTCAGCGCTGAAGAATTGACATGACACTTCTTTTAAAGCACCCAAAACAGGTTCCAAAGAAGCGCCAGAAACGTGTGTAAAAACCTCATTGTGTGTGAACTTCAATCTGTTTTACATAGGAATCAATGAAAATGAACCGGGGGTGTTTTGGAGGCTTTTCGGATGCAGTTTTGGGAGCGCTGAAAACCGCGTCCAAATAAGTCGTGTGAACATACCATTATAGTCGAAGCCTGCAGTTGAAATTCTAGAAATTCTTAGCAACATACAGACAAGGTTTGTACTCATTACTTTCAGGTATGAGTGGGTGACAAGGTTGTAGCTTCCTATTGTAACTCATAACCACTATAATCCATACTAGAGGACAACGATTTGAAAAGTGACTTCAAACATACGCTTTAGGGTTCATTTTATAGGAAATCAATTCGTTTATTGATAGCTACTAAGCAGAAAGTTTGTCATACATGCACAGGACACAGCTGTGCAGGCATGTGTGCTTTTTAACATCTCCAGTTTCTTCACGCTAAAAACAATGATAGGACAAGTGGCTTGTTTAAATGGTTCATTGAGAATATGTGCATATAAGATGGAAATTGAATTTCTGAGACCTGAAACAGTCAATGACTGATGATAGTGGTTCTATTTCTGGCTTTTTTTCTGTTTAGTCCTGAAGCTTTGGATAGTAGAAAGTAGTATTTTTGGGAAAGTATGAGAGTATTATGGGCTCTTAAGATACAGTATTGTTTTTGTCTCCATTTACGGCATCTGTCAGGATGCTGTGCAAAATTGGTACCCCAACATATACCACAATGAAGCAAGTGTATACTTGGTTGTTCTGTTTTTGAATGTGCCTTACATAGAAGCATGGTGGACTATAGTATTGTACTTAGAAAGTGCATAAGTTTGGAAAATAGAGCAAATGTGGTATAAAAAGGACTATGTCTACTCTTTTTTTTTTTTTCTCGTGTTGCCATATGCACAGGGGCGTAACTAGAGAAGCCAGGGCTCCATAGCAAACTTTTGGATGGCCCCCCCCCCCCCCGCCCTGCCCACCACCTTGTACCAGGACATGCTGTGAGATACTGTAGATAATACAAGGGGCAATACCTCACATACATATACCATCATACTGCTACCAAACAAATCCACTATACCAAAACCAACATTACCAATAACGCTATTACATAAGGACCTGATTATACCACCAGAACACGACCACAAATTACCACCACATAGTGACTGAATAATAACCCTACACTATTACTGATCAGTACACAAAGACCAATACTGTCTAATAATAAATAATAATAATAATATAGTGGCCATAAAGTGGTATATACTAGTGTACACAGGCTCTGCAGACTGTATATAACCACCATACAGTGACCATATAGTGGTAGACAGCAGTGTACACAGACTCTGCAGACTGTATATAACCACCATACAGTGACCATATAGTGGTAGACACCAGTGTACACAGCCTGTGCAGACATATAAGTGATTACAGTGCAGTTACATCTTGTGACCACAGTGACGTTTCTCTGACCAGTCGTTGACTTTCTCTTTTGTTCTGCATCCGGTCCAGTCCGCCATCTTGATGACATCTCCCGACCACTTGTCCCTGCAGATTTAGATACAAATATCTTAGAATCCTGACTTTTCCAGCACCTGCCTCCCTGGCTATATGGGGTCAAATTAGGCAGGCAGGGCTTAGATAGGATATATGGGGCCCCAAATAGGCAAGGTTAGGTAGCCAATAGAGTGCCCATATAGGCAGGCAGGGTTTAGGTAGCTATAGGGAGCCATACAGGTAGACAGGGGTTAGGTGGGCTATAGGGCCATATAGGTAGGGTTTAGGTAGCTAAAGGGGCCCCATATAAGTAGACAGGCAGGCTTGTGGGGGTATACAGGCAGGCTTGTGGGGGTATACGGCAGGCTATAGGCATATGGGGGCTGTACAGGCAGGCATATGGGGGCTGTACAGGCAGGCAGGCATATAGGGGGCTGTATAGGCAGGCAGGCAGGCATATAGGGGGCTGTATAGGCAGGCAGGCAGGGATATAGGGGGCTGTATAGGCAGGCAGGCATATGGGGCTATAGGCAGGCATATGGGGGCGATAGGCAGGCATATAGGGGGCGATAGGCAGGCATATGGGGGCTATAGGTAGGCATATGGGGGAGTATAGGTAGGCATATGGGGGAGTATAGGTAGGCATATGGGGGGCTATAGGCAGGCATATGGGGGAGTATAGGTAGGCATATGGGGGGCTATAAGAAGGCAAATGGGGGGGAATAGGCAGGCATGGGGTGCTATAGGCAGGCATATGGGGGGTATAGGCAGGCATATGGGGGGCTAAAAGAGCCAGGCATATGGGGGGCTATAGGCAGGCATATGGGGGGCTATAGGCAGGCATATGGGGGCTATAGGGAGGCATAAAGGGGGGCTATAGGCAGGCATATGGGGGCTATAGGCAGGCATATGGGGTAGATAAATAAGAAACAACTTACTCACCTCGGTCCACGTTCCCCCGATGCGCCGCTCGTTCCGCTCTGCTGCTCTCCCTGCAGCCTCTGTGCTCAGCGCGGGCGGCGCGGTGATGTGACGTCACCGCGCGCGCCCACGTGACCACAGAGGGCCGGCAGGGGGAAGTAACAGAGCGGAGCGATCGGCGCTCCGTCCTGCTACTCCCGAGCAGCGCTGCCTCTGAACGCTCGGGCCGGGGGCCCGGGCGTTCAGAGGGAGTATGCGCTGGGCCCCGCAGCTCCCCGCCCGCCGCAGTGAACTGTTAAGTTCACTGCCAGCGGGCCCAGGAGCGGCATTACCGGGGTAGCGGACGCAGTAGCAGCTGCCCCGGGGCCCCCCTAAGCGCAGGGGCCCCGTAGCAACTGCTACCCCTGCTACCCCGGTAGTTACGCCACTGCATATGCATTATTTGTCAGAGTACCATTTTGGCATGGTATCCCAAAGGATACCGTGAACAGAAACAAGAATGAAGTGTGAACACACTCTTATGTGTGGCTCTGGTGTTCTATAAAGATCTGGACCAGCAGTCACATGTTGAATATCAGTAATGATGTTTATTGTCATTGGGATCAGAGTGATCAAAATAGAAAAATACTAGTAGTAACGTAGCTGTCCCTGCAATCCGCTCCTCTCAACCTCCGGATTCTCATCTTGAGACAGAGGAGAGGCTTGTGCTCCATTCACTTACAATGCAAGTCTCTCTTCTGTGTCGGGAGGAGAACCTGAAAGTCGAAGGAGCGACATCCTGGGAACTCAGGAGTGACAGCTAGGTAAGTATTTTTTTTTTCATTTTGGACCACCCTGGACCCAATGACATACATTTTTTTTTTTACCGGACAACCCCTTTAAGTAGAGTGTTAGAAGTTTGTTAATGACACGACATTACTACCAAAAATCAAAATTGCTGTTACACCATCACTTGAATCCAGTGAATGCAGCGGCCACATGACTGCACATAAAGCAACAATATACAACTAAAGTTTTAGACCGGATTTTAAAGGGGTGTTGGACACATCTCCAGTCTCGTTATAGACATATCCTACAAAGTAAAAAAGTAAGGAAACTGAATTATAATATAAAATTCCATAAATGGAAATATGTTTTTTTGTTTTTTTTTTATGTTCATTAATTAGGGTGCTTTCACACAGAGCATTTTTTTGGTGCATTTTTGGATCCTTTTTTTGTGCAGAAAGGCACAGCAATTAATGCTGTACATTTCTGCACAAAAAATGCATCCAAAAACGCATTAAAAATGCTCCAAAAACGCTCTGTGTAAAAGCACCCTTACAATCTTGCAGTGCTCATTTCTTCTGTTACCCTATGATGGGTCACACCAAGGGCCGAGACGGTGAGTAGATGAAGGTAGGCGACCACCTAGGACGCCACTTCATCCCAGGCAGAAAAGGGGGTGCAAAGTGGCATGAAGTGGGCTGAATTATCCATTTGGGGAGTGTGGGGGGGGGGGCGCTTTGTGCCTTATTTGCCTAGGGGACCAGAATACCTTATCCCAAGTCTGGTCATACCGGTAATTGGTAACATTGTCAGATTGTTAATATGCTTCGCTCATCCAATTTTGTCAGTAGTGAAAGGCTATGTATTAACTGCTATGTACTACTTGCCTTCTTGCACGTAAGGAGCTAATCTTGTTTTTGTGTTATGCTAGCAAGGCAGTGGCTGCAAAACTCCAGAGAACATTGGCAAATGAATTTAAATAGTTCTGGGTAAGAAAGGGGAAATATCTCTCCTAGGGGAGAGCCACCAATAAATTGATCAGTGTGAAGATTTACTTGCCTTTCAATAGTTCTGGGTATTCAGACAGTAACTTTTACTAGAGCTAAATAGATCTGCTTGTTCTTCTGCACTGAAAATTGGGCAAATTACTTCTTCACTGCTTAAAACATACCTAGAATATGCCACACTGGTAGCCACAAAACAAGAGTTTTTTTTTTTTTTTATAAATTTGAGCCATTTCTTTATAGCTACTTGTTCAAAATATATTCACTTTATTGATACCTTTAGCATTTAAATAGAAGCTAAGAAGCTACAGCCAAAATAAACACGTAAAATTCTAAGGTAGAGAAAATATTTCTGGACCTGGAGGCACACCCAAGAAATAAAAGATCTGTGATTCGCTTTCCAGATGTCTGTTATTTCAATACTATATATAAAAAGCATCTCAGAAAAATTCAGGACGGATAGCAAAGAGGTGAATCAAAGCCTATGCAGACAGCTAGCAAGTCATATGTTACGAATTTTTCCTCACTTCAGTCAAGCATTTTTAATGAAGTTTTATAGTAAAAAAAAGACTGGAACAAGCTTATAAAATTCATACTTAAATGCAAATAATTACGGGACTTTTTTTTTTTAATGCAGATTTTGTACAACCCTACTGTGTGTTGCTTGAAAAGTGATACAATATCTGCCTACTAAAGTGTGTGCCTACGTGATTAGCAGGGAGCAAACAATACCAGGTAACCTGCTCCATTACTCAGGACTGCTATCACTACATTGACCTCTATTTCTATCAGTGTCCTAGAGTTATATGGTCAAGACTGAAAAATCTCTCCAAGCGTCTATAAACCTGTAGGATGCAGTGAGGGTCATTTTACACAGGCAGAAAATTGCCTGTAATGAGCTCCAATTGACAACTTGATCCATGCTCCATATAAGGATACTTCACACCCGCCATTTGTCTTTGGATGAATGGCCTCATAAACGGTCAGTTACTTCCATTATCTTCAGCCCCACATCTTCTGTGTACACAGGAATTGTGCTACTGACAAAGACATTTACTCCATCATACGAGGTGCGATCAGCTGACAAACGCGCAGGCATCAACTGATGGCAAGACCTATCATATGGGGCATTGTTCAGGAACCAACGATCCTACATCTGTACAGCGAATAATATAAAATTCTATTAATAGAGCATTCACTAGAATGCCTCAAGGCTGCATGGAACCGTATTATAACCGCCATAGAAGTCTGAGTGGCTCTACCGTGCTTCTGTATCCTTGTGATAATTACATACATTGTGTGTTGGATTCACAACAAAGTCAACAGAAAAATGTGCCATGGTTTATGCTACACATTTATACATACCAAGCAGTTAAGACATAACCTTTAATTTATCCTTATAAAAAATATATAAAAAAACCAACAGCATCTAAAATCAACCATTGGAATGGGTGTCCGGCATCTGTAAGGGTGCTTTCACACGGTGCGGTTTTGGTGCGTTTTTGATGCGTTTTTTGGATGCATTTTTGTGCAACAATGTATAGCATTAATTGTTGTGCCTTCCTGCACAAAAACGCATCAAAAACGCACCAAAAACCGAACCGTGTGAAAGCACCCTAAAAGGATTATTTCTATCCTTTCTTTGGACTACTATAGTGAAGTTTTAGCCCGTTCACCCCTGATGAACCATGGTAGAGGTACACTGCAAAACGTGTCAGGTGTGCGTGTGGTTTTCACAGAGGAAGAGGTTTGGTGTACATACACTGAGGATTTTTTTGTATATTTGATGTTCTATTTGTGCAATATTTGAGGTTATATTATCCTAATAGACGAAAGGGTCTATTAGGACAAGCCATCTGGAGTGGGGACGCCCTTTTCGAGGCGATCACCTCGCATAATAGGATTGTATTGGTCTAAAAACAGGGATAATACATCAAAACCATATAATTGTTACCGTTTGTTTGCAACAAATAGACCATCACTGATCTATCTTTGTAGTCCATTGGAGTAATTCTTTTATTGAGGTTTATTTTAATATTTTTATAAGGATTAATTAAAGGTTATGTCTTACCTGCTTAGATTATTATTATTATGATAGTGTTAAATTAAAGGTTATTGTTTATAGTAAATCAATTTTTTCAGTGAAAAGTCGAGTTGCCACATTATGACCACCTGCTAATGTTTATTTAATTTATTTATACGTAGCACCATTATATTCCACAATGCTGTACAGAGATTGTCATTATTCACATTGCTCCTTGTTCCCATTGGAGCTCACAGACTAAATTCCAGCCTAACCTATCATTGGAGCGTGAGAGGAACTGGAGTACCCGAAAGAAACCCCCACAAACATAGAGGGAACATACAAACTCCATGTAGATGTTGTGCTTGGTTGGAGTTGAACCCAAGACTCCAGTGCTGCAAGACAAAAGTGCTAACCACTGAGCTATCATGCAGAGTAACCACCGTCTACAGCACGGACAGCAGCTTTGAGGGCTGGGAGTGACGCAAAAAGGTCCTGGTAGGTTGTCACAGGTAACTGGAGCCATGATGACTGATATCCCACAACAGCTGGAGAATGCTATGATAGCACACTATTCTGCTATACATTAGTAAAGCAGAATAGCATGCTAGTACTTCTTTGCCTTTCTGTGACTCTTCCATTCTCTCTGTACCTCTGTTACAACCTGCTGGTGACACTCTAAGCTCAGTGACCACTTCGGTCTGAGAACATCCTGCTTGAAGCCTCACAATGGCGAGATACTGTTGATACAAGGTACAATTGTAAGGTGTTGTCTTAATCTCATGATGTCAAAATGTGAACAGCATGATGAGGAGGACTGTTTAAACCGAAATTCAAATTTATCTCCTAAATTTATTTAGCGATTCAGGGATCAAACACCTGTTGTTAGAGATCAGCAAGTTGTGCAAAAAGGACTGAAATACCGAACAGTTGGACATGTGCATTCTAAAGTAAAAGGGATGGTCTTATTTAGTTCATTTATGCTTATCTTGGAATTTCAATCTTAAGTCAAACATCCCTAACTTTTTGTGAGTAGTAGATATAAAGTATAAAACACACAGTTGTACAAAGAAAAAAATGAATTGATATTGCTGTATCTGTAAAACGCTGATCTTTTAATATATGACCAGGAATGAACGACACGATCAACAAAAGTTGAAATCTGCACGATTTTTACGTTTATCAATGTTTCGCGATGATGTGGTAGTTTACTTGAATATTGTTACGATAATCGTTATCACGTTTATGATCGCACCTTTTTCAGCGCTTCCTGTAATTTTGGCGGCCATCAAATCAGAGAAGAGCATAGAGCAGGGTGAGCTGGGTGTACGACATCATCATGATTGGGCGATGTATGGATCTCATTGGCTGCAAAAATCACATGACCTCGTTTTATGTATGCGACTTCATTTCCTGTTCAGCCTCATTTCTCACTGATCTCACTACAGAGCAACACGTCTGATTGCCTGTCCCAATAGCTGTTGTCACAGCTCAGAGAGGCAGTGTTCTTTTATGCAGAAAACCATCCTTGTAGTTGTGAAGCTTAGGATATAGTTAGATTAGAGAATTTAAGTTCTGATTTAGTTAGAGAGAGACTTGTAAAGAAATCTAGTGCTGTGTGCAGCCGAGGGGGGTGAGGGTGGGGGGTTCATAAAGGAGGGTTGATGATAGCAGCCTAGTCTCTCCTGTCCTGAATTCGCATGGAAATAGCAATTTTTTTTTAACACTTTGTGGCCAGCAGACCTCCCACCTGAGGTGAAATTGTCCCTTTTGTTTTTGCATTTCTATTGGTGTCTGTGCGCCATGTACGCAAATTGGGTTACAGATATTGTATACCTGCCGCCTGTTGTCAGTGGTGCCAAAACCACCATATGTAATCCATATAACTTTTAAATAGTTCTATTTCACTCAGTGTGTCTCAGTTTGGCGCAAATTGTGCACTTGTACGCAAATTGGGTTACAGATATTTTATAGTAACTGGTGCTACATTAGAGCATTGTAACACTGCCATATCTCATTCATCTAACTTTTCAATATTTGTATATTGCACTCTGTGCTTGTCAGTTTTTTGCCAATAGCCCCCTTTTACGCAAATTAGGTTACAGATATGTCATAGTAACTGCCGCCTGTTGTCAGTGGTGCCGAAACCGCCATATGTAATCCATATAACTGTTCAATACTTCTATTTTACTCAGTGTGTCTCAATTTGGCGCAAATCATGCACTTGTACAATAGTTTGTTGAAAACTATCAGTTGCTAGTCCTACTGGGCAGTAGTAAATCTCAGGGACTGAAGAAAGAACACTGTTGATGTGGTGTTACGGTTCTTCCACCAGACCGCATTTTACAGATATTTGATAGAAACAATTCTGTTTCTAATCCTAGTTGGCTGTTGGAAATTTGAGGGATTTAAGAATACCTGTGATTTGCCGTCTTTGCAGTACACTTTCTCAATAAGAGACACTTTTCTATACATTGAAATTTTTATTTGTCTGAACATGGAGCGAACTGCAGATGGTAAGCGAGCAAAGAGGGGTGTAGAACATGGAGGAGAGAAGGTGCTCCTTCCACTGCTGCGGACAACATGCAAGTCAGCACAGCCTCAGTTGCAGGACTGTCATGCCTGTCATCGCTGGGTCGGTTCCCTGTGAATCTCAGTAATGAAGACTGTCGCCAGTTCAACTAAAATGGTGGTTCAAAGACTACTTTCTTAAGGCACTTTTTAATCTGTGAGTCATGCGGGTTTTTGTCTCATGCTGCGGTCCAGGACATAGATAGTCAATGTCCGGTTCAACTAAAATGGTGGTTCAAAGACTACTTTCTTCCGGCACTTTCTAATCTAAGGGTCATGCAGGTTTGAGGGTCATGCTGCGGTCCAGGACAGGTATAGTCAATGTCCACTTCACTAAAATACTGACTCAAATAATACTTTCTTCTGGCACTTTTTAATCTGAGGGTCCATAAGGGCATCTGTGTGGATTTTGGGGTCATGCTGCATTAAAGGACAGGGATATTCAGTGTCCTGTTTACTAAAATAGTGGTTCAAATACTTGTTTCTTCCGGCACTTTTTATTCTGAGGGTCCATCAAGGACATCTTTGCTGGTTTTGGGGTCATGCTGCTGTAAAATAAACCAATAGTAAAGGTCTTTATTGACAAAAAGCTTATTTCCTACGCTTCAAGGCCATCAAAATAAACAGCGGTTACTGGGTGTCCATCCTCCTTGATCCACTTTCCAAATCAAAAGTGAGCAATTTCCTTCCACTCTCACAAATTGACAGTAGAATGCAGGAATTTGAGACAGGGTTCGTTGACCAACTGGACCCTCTAGGGCCCTGCCAGCTGAACCTCCGCGTTCCCAGTTGGGACGTTCTTGTTGCCACCACATATGTGACGAGATGTCCCTGGTACAAAAAGTGATAGGGGTCTCCTACCAGTTCCCATGTGCCATTTCCAATACCGGTGTCTTGTTTTGTGTGAAAGAGGCCCCTTAGCAGCTGCTACTGCTGTGGCAACGTCGACCACATGTTTTCGGTTAGCCATAGAACATAATTAATTATTTTAGAATATGAATTTTTTTCTGTGACTTTTATAGCCTAATTGTCTTGCCTAAGATGTGGTACATATCTAGTTTACTGTTGTGGATGTCAATTCCAGCTTCTCCTCACCTGTTTGGGTGTAAGAATGAAGCTGTTGTTCCTTTCTCATAGACTTTAATGGTTATCGGCGATAATCGACTATCGACATAATTGCCGACATCGACTAGCGACTCGATAACGATTGTTGACACAATCGCTCATCGCTATATATAACTATCTGTATCTCTCATGGAGAACAGCAGAAAAAAAAGCAAGTGTCGAAATTACATTTTGGTCTTTTTGCTTCCCTAAAAATTGGAATAAAGTGATTCAAAAGTCAGGGTATCCAAAAACTGTACCAATGAAAACTGTACTTTTGACTGCTTAAAAATAGTTCTCCCTCATATAGGTCCATTGATGGAAAAATAAGAAACTTTTTGGTTTCAGAAAATGCTGCTACAAAGCAAAGTAAAAAAAACATCGGACTCGTTCTCCCCCCCCCCCCCCGCGCCCTCTTCCCCCGATTTGTCCCTGTGCGCATGAATTTGCTGGACTCTTAGTTCACAGCGCTCGCATCATGCTGCATTGAATAAACTGTACATTTTACAAAAGTAAAACGTGTGCATTTAAATGACACACTATCCTTATAATATCAGCAAATATTTTTGACATTTTTCAGTTAAAATTAATTGACAGAAGCACTTTATGGTGGCAGAGAGTGACACAGACAGCACATGTGCATGCCTGCCCCTAATTAACTTTTTTGTTTGTATGCAAATTGGTGCTTTTATTACTGTATATAGTCCTTATAATTAAAACTGGCCACACTAAGGAAATACTGTCGCTAGACCCAAAGGGATGACTGATGCAGGTAACATTCAAAATAAGGCTTGAATCCTCCCACATCAATTGACATAGAAAAACTAGTCACAACTCAAGGCTAATATAGACAATGTGTGATAATTTCAACTTCATTAGGGTATATTCACACGGCGTAATTGCGGGGTGTATAGCAGTGCAATTACGCTCCAAAACTATGGTAATTCATAGTTCTCATTGAGAGCTATGAATACCCGATGTGAAAGTCAATAGGAGCTGACTGTCCATGTTTTAGAAGTACGCGCTGGCCAGCACATACATCTAAAACACATGGGGTATTGCGCTGCTTACAGTAGGCGCCGCAATACGCCGTGTGAACATATCCTTACTCACCATGCAAATTCATGAACCTGGTAGTATTATCAATTATTTCTTCAAATCTATTATCGATTTATTAGCACGTTAAGAACAAACACACAAAATCAATGCAGAATATGATTCATAATGTAGTGTGTTAATGTAAATATAGTGTAGTATAAAGTAGATACATTATTAAAGAGAGAATTTCCTGTGTGACTTTCTAATCTACTTGGAATGCATATACAAGTTGAGAAGGAAGTAGTAAGCATTGAACTGTTACATGGTTACTGAGGTTGAAACAGACATATCTATAAAATTTAACCTTTCCCTGGCCTCACTGTTTGATCCAAATGAAAGCAAAATCAAACAATTTTGCTTCATGGCAAAGAAAAATCAGCTAAATAAATTTATTCTATCAGATGAAAATATAGCACACGTTGAAGATGTTCTCCAGTGAACCAAAAAAAGTCTTAAATGGCATAATCCATCTGTTTTAAGTGCTAATTTGTGCTTTTTCATATGCTGGATGTATCCTCCCTTCTCTACAGCTAAGCACCGCATCATCTACAACCTATTTTCTTTTGCCCTATAAATACTTCAGGGCTTGGTCTATCTTCCTCCCTTCCAACCTCACTGTCATTGCTAACCCCGTTTTTCCTCCCTCATGCTGAAAGCCTTGTAAGGCAGGAACAAAGAGGTCTGGATTCAAAGCCATACCCCCTTTGGTCTCATGACTTCTTAGGCTTGACACAAGACTGTTTACTGTGTGTCCAAACTCACAGAATGACTGAGCTTCCTGTCTTTAACCCCTTCCCACCGCAGTCAGTTTTGACCTTCCTGACAGATCCCCATTTTTTTAAATTTGATGTGTCTTTATATGGGAATAATGTTTTGATACTTTTACCTACCAATGTTATTCAGAGTGTTTTCTTCTGACACATGGTGCTTTAAGTTAATAATAAATTTTGGTCCATACAGTTTTTTGCCATTTTCAAAGTTCAATAATTTCTTCATGTAAGACAGATAGTTTTTCGACACAAAATAGTTTTGAGCTAGCATCTACAATATGTTTACTTTATGCTGGCATAATTTTTTTAAATGTCTTTTTTTATTTTTTTACCACATTAGGGGGCTTAAAAAAATTTAGTTGTAAGATTTCACAATTTCAAGAAAATGTTATCAGTGTTAGGTTGTGAAAATGAAACAAATAGTTTTTTTTTCCATTAACAGGCAGGTTTATCTGCAAATGTTTCATTTTCACAAGGAATCCTGGAAAAAAGCACCCAAAACTCCAGGTTCAGCAATACCCTACATGTGGGTGTAAACTGCTCTTTGGGCACATGGCAGTGTATACAAGGGAGGGCGCGCTATTTGGCTTTTGGAAAACAGATTTTGGTAAAGTACCAGAACAGGTGAAACCTTCCAGAAGTCACCCCATTTTTTGGATGCAACACCCCTCAGGGTGTTTTCAGCATTGGGCCGTGAAAATGGGAAAAAAAAAAAAAAACACATAGTTCTGTCATTTGTTTTTTGGGCTTCTTATTTGCATGCCATGCGTTACAAATGACACGATAACTTTACTATGCGGGTTGGTACATTTGCAACAATATCAATTTTAAATAGTATTTATGTGTTTTACTAATTTTACACAATAGAAATGCGTTTGTAAAATAATGTGTTTTTATATCGTCATATTCGGAGAGCCATATCTTTTTTTATTTTTCTTTATACGAAGCTTTATAAGGGCTTGTTTTTTGTGGGATTGGTTTTTATTGGGACCATTATGGGGTTCATATGATGCTTTGATTGCTTTTAACCATGGTTTTTGGGAGACCGAATAAATAAAAAACAGCAATCCTGGTAGTGTTTTTTAATTTTTATTTTTACAGCAATCAACTTGTGTAGTGTCAGACTGGGGTACCTAGGGCCCACAGGTGGAGTTCATTCTATGGGCCCACCAATGGAGTTTATTTTAGGGGCCCACCCTACAGCTATAGTAAATGACTGTACATGCCTCCTATACTCTGCCTCTTGCTTTTTGCCTATCTCTCCCTTTTTTCTCTTTGAGTATGTGTATGCAGATCAAAAACAACTCCAGGTCTGCCATGCTTAGGGGCCCTCCGGAGTTTTACACTATTCCCCTGTGGACCAGTCAGAGCCTGACATTGCGGTATAAATGACGTTAACATTACTCAGCGGGTCAATACAATTCCAGCCATAGCAAATTTTTTATGTTTTACTGCTTTTACACAATAAAAACACTTATTTAAAAACGCAAACACGTTTTTGCGTTGCCATAGTCTGAGAGGTATTACTTCTTTTATTTTTCTGTATATGGAGCTGTTTAAGGGCTTGCATTTTGCGGGATGAGTTGACATTTTTATTGGTATAATTTTTGGGGGGACAGGACCTTTTGATCACTTTTAAATCCGTATTTGGAAGAAAATACAGCAATCCTGGTAGTGTTTATTTTTAACAGCACTCACAGTGCAGTATACATGACATGTTATTTTAATCCATGGGTCAATACAATTCAGTGATACCCAGTATACATAGTTTGTTGTAGCACTTTAAAAAGAATATAAGTGGTATTATTGTATAAAACAATATTTATGCATCGCTATCTTCTAGTAACCATAACTTTTTTTGTGTGTGTGCAGAGCTGTGTAAAAGCTTTTTTTTTGTGGGGCGAACAGATGTTTTCATTGGTACCACTTTGGCATTTCTATGAGTTTTGAACGCTTTTTATTTAATTTTATGTGCTGCAGGATTAACAAAAATTTTTTTTTTTTCCAATATTCATCATGCGGGTAAAATAACGTGACAGATTTAGTCCATGTTCACACGGCTTAAAATGGGCCGTATTTCGGTCCGTAATTACGCGCCGAAGTGCGCCAATTACGGGCCGAAAACGGCCCATTCATTACGGTAATTCACAGTTCTCATAGAGAACTATGGATTACGTCTCCTCTCCCCGCCCGGCGAATCCGCCGGGCGGGGAGATAATTGACATGTGAATTACTAGCGGCGTATACGCGCCGCTGGCAATTCAAGTCAATGGGCCGGCGAAGTGCCGGCCCCCCGCTCACTCCCCCGCTCCCGCCCCCGTTCACACGGCTTAATTGCGGGACGTAATTACGCCCCGCAATTAAGCCGTGTGAACATAGCCTTATAGGCTAGGTCATTATGCATGCGGCAATACCAAATGTGTGTACGTTTGGGGCAATTGGTGTTGATAAAGGGAAAAGGGCAGTGTACGTGTTTCACTTTAGAATTTTTTGTGTGTGTTTTTTACTTTTTTGCTTTTACTTGTCCCCATAGGGAACTTGAATCAGTGATCTGTAGATCACTGTTACAATGTATAGTAGTACTGCTGTGTATTACTAATTGTCAATCACTGTTCCCAGCTGTGCCCTTAGCGATGCAGACACAGGAAGATCCCTTCCCAGGTCTTTCCCTTAGCTCCTGCAGACACGGTTGTGGCTGACAGAGCAAGGGGCCCACTGTAATATACAGCTGGTCATGCAGGCTCCACTTGTGAGCCTGTGAATCTTCTGGACATAGCCATACGTCTATTTGCGGGAACACCTGCAAATGGGTATGTCCAATGTCAGGAAGGGGTTATAAAGCTGATGTAGAGTTGTTAAAAACTATTTTGTGTTAGACAAGAAGTTTGGATATATAATCAATGAATCATTAAACCAAAGGATCCAATTGGACTGGTTTTATTATTTACTATGGCTTACATAAAGACAAGTCTACATATTGTAGAATCTGTCGTCAAGCTGGCTACAAACACAAATTTGCACTGTGATATTTAAATCCATATCCCTCTGTGTGCTGCATATCAAAACTGGCCTGAGGGAGCAAAAATGCAAATGTGAACAATGTGTTTTTCACTGAAGAACGGAGTAGTTGTTCATATCACCAGTCTACAGGAGAATGTTAGAGATCATAAGGATTGAATTTATACTTTATTCACTTTAAAATGTCCATAAAAAGACTAACCTGTTCAGAAATATGTTCACTATTACTATGGGACTTGTTGGTAAATCATTATGTTTCTGGGAAGGTTTTCAAAACATTATTGCCAGAGATGTGCCACTTAGCATTACATAACAAACATGCAATTTTCTTTTTTTCATTATGGATATTCTGGGTACTTCCTAGTGTAAACAATAGCTGTTTCATTGCCCAAATTCAGGCATCTTTCAGAAGCATTTTTTTATGGATGTGCTGGAGATGTGCTTTTAATTTTTCCTTTTCTTTAGCACAGTGACTGCACCTATCCCCCTGGCTTGTTCTTACACATCATCAACTTTTGTTGCCCTCTTCATAAAGTGCCCTGCTGAAACTGCTTGGCAGAATGCTAAAGTCCCTTGTCTTGTTTTTTTTTTAGCTCCGTTTTGTTAGTACACCTACAGGTTATGTGCAAACAACTGGTATATTACATTTGTAGTATCTTAGTAAGCAACTTTATGAAATTGGAATTTGGAACTGGAATGGTTCAAATTTGAGATTCAACAAACATATCTTCAAAAATGACCAATGTGGAGCGAATATCTACCGGAAACCACTTTGAGGGTGTACATATCAAGGAACCTCCATTTACGGATGCCTGCCATGCTCCACAGCTGATAGCTATACAGGCAGTCTCTGGGATACGAAAGGGATAGGGACTATAGGTTTGTACTTAAGTTGAATTTGTATATAAGTCGGAACAGGTATATTTATTACATTAAACTCCAGCTAGTGCAGGGAAGGGTTTATACATTTGTTTTGCTGTCTGTGCCCCTGTTAACCCCTTCAGGACCCGGGTTTTTTTTTTTTTGTGACACGGTCGTTTTTCCCACCAAGCCTTCTGAAAGCCATAACTTTTTTATTTTTCCACCTACATAGACACATGAGGGCTTTTATTTTGCGGGACAAGATGTACTTTCTAATGGTATTATTCACTATACTATAGAATATACTGGGAAACCGCAAAAAAATTCCAAGTGGGACAAATTGTGAAAAAAAACGTATTTTCGCCATGTTTCTGGGTGATTTGCTTTTACGGCGTTCAATCTTCGGTAAATATAATGTGTTATCAGTATTCTACAGGTTGTTACGCATCCGGCAATACCAAACATGTAGGGTTTCCGTTATGTTTTGGTACCGTAAAAAAATTCCAAACATTTTCTATTTTTGACATTTGCGCCGCGGCGCCAGTTTGTGCGACCAATAACTTTTTTGTACTAACACCTACGGACGTCAGTGAGGGGGCATTTTTTGCGGGCTGAAGTGTACTTTTTATCGCTAGTAGTTTGGAATGCATGCGACTTTTTTGATCATTTTTATTCCATTTTTTGAGTGACGTAAAATGACCAAAAAACGCAATTTTGGCGTTTGGAATTTTTTTTCTTCTACGGTGTTCAGCGTACGGGATAAATGATGTTATATTTTTATAGATAAGACTTTTTCAGATGCGGCGATACCAAATATGTAACTTTTTTATTATTTTAATGATTTTATTTGTAAAATGGGGAAAGGGGGGTGATTTGAACTTTTAATACTTTTTTTTTGTACTTTAAAACTTTATTATTTTTTTTTACTGTAACATTTAGTCCCCCTATGGTGCTTGACCACTAGGGGGCGCGATTGTTAATACAACCTAATGCATTGCATAGGCAATGCATTAGGGTGTACAAAGATGGCGGTTTCCCCACTTCCTGTCTGCGGACGGAAGTGGGGCAAACCGGCCAGGGTAAGTGACGGGAGCCTTCACAAGGCTCCCCACCACCATGCCCGGTTGACGGATCGGCGGATGACCATACCGATCGGTGCCCGGCACCGATCGGTGTTCATTCAGACGCCGCGGCCATCTTTGCCGCGGTGTCTGATGGGTAAAACAGCGCCAGCGGGCGGATCCACCCGCCGGCACTGTTACTGCCGGGTGTTAGCTGCGATTAGCCGCTAACACCCGGCGGCTGTGCGGGGGGGTCGC
The DNA here is from genome assembly GCA_025379985.1 of Phyllomedusa bahiana. Classification (NCBI taxonomy): domain Eukaryota; kingdom Metazoa; phylum Chordata; class Amphibia; order Anura; family Hylidae; genus Phyllomedusa; species Phyllomedusa bahiana. Next base: position 51,913 of record JAODAL010014982.1, read on the forward strand.
GGAGCGATCCCCCTGCAAAGCCCCTTAGCGGCCCTGGGACGTACTCATACGCCCAGAGTCTTGAAGGGGTTAAGAAGATTTCACCTCATATTCACCTCATGTGCTGCTGTGACATGCTGGAACTCGTCGTTCCACAGCTGCTATCTGTTGTGGAACATGGAACTACAAGTGCCAGCATGCCTCATAAGTCTCTGTTTGTAACTAGGGGACAGATGTAAGTCGAAACGGTGTAAGTCGAGGACTGCCTGTACATGACATGGCTCTTGGCTAATTGTTTTCTTTTCTGGATTTTCTTTATTTTACCACAATTATTTTCTTGTGCATAACCAAGGTCTGGCACTTACCAAACTTATAAGGGGAATGGAGCATCTTAGTTATGAGGAGAGGTTAGTAGAATTTAACTTATTTAGTCTTGAGAAAAGACGGGTTCGGGGGGACATGATTAATTTATATAAATATATAAATGATCCCTACAAAAGTATGGGGAAAAATTATTTTAAGTGAAGCCCCCTCAAAAGACAAGGGGACATTCCCTTTGACTAGAGAAAAAAAGGATTCAATCTCCAGAGGAGAAGAGCGTTCTTCACTGTAAGAACTGTGAATCTGTGGAATAGCCTGCCTGAGGAGCAGGTCACAGCAGGAACTTTAGACAGTTTCAAGAAAGGCTTAGATACCTACCTGGAACTAAAGAATATAAATGCGTACGTAGCTATATAAAATTCTGGATCCTGGCTGGTGGAGGCTCTGGAGTCAGAGATATGGTCTCCATTGGAGCAGATTGGTTCTTGCCTTGTGGGTTTCAGGGCATTTACCAGTGGTGAGGCTGTGCTTGAAGTCCTTGTGTCTCTACCTCACCCACATTTTCCCCAACCTTGGTTGAACTTGATGGACACATGTCTTTTTTTCAACCGTACTATGTAACTATGATGCCTTATATAACTATTCTATGCAGGGCAAGTAAATAATAATTGATATTTAACACATAATGCATTTACATAGGTACAGAAATAATGCCTTTCCTGTATACTGAGCAATAAAGCAATAGGCATGTAAAAATCTGTATGGATACTCTGTAGCAAATTTTATGTGTGCTTCATGGTCGGCTGAAGACCAATGTCACAGACATAGAGGAAGCTAGGTTAAAAAGACTAAGACGGTGATACATTTGTATGGATGAATTAGTACTAAGGGTAGGTTCACACATATCTGGCTATCCAGCATAGTTTCCCTCAGATGTAATTCAAGTGGATCAAGAAAAATTGCATGCAGGTCCAGCACCATGTCCTATTTGAACATACTGGGTGCTGAAAGGGACGATATTTGCAAAGCATCCGGCTCCTTGTTTCTGACCTTTCTATCCAGGATGGCTCTCGATCACAAGACAAATATTAATCAACTCTAAGGGCGACCTGTATGAACGGGGCCCTGTTTGCTCTATTTTGAAACAGGCGCACTCCAATATCAGGCGCATTACAGAGTGCACGTGGCACTTTAATGCGTCTGAGATCGGGGGTTGTGCTGGAGGCGTGTTGCACTACAACCGTACGAAGCTACACATTTATAGCTTTACTATGGCAAATTCAGGCGCATTACTGCTGGGACAGGTAGACCACTTTAAAAGTGGTTTACTTGAGCCAGAATTGTTGCTTAGTAGCTAGAAAGAGCTAAATCTATGACCCTCAGTAGAAAAGGTTCATAGATTCAGGTGCATTCTATACTAGTAACACGTGCAAAAAAAATGGTGCCTGTTTGCCAAAAATCATACATGTCGCTCTAAGTGAATACCTTGTTCTTGATTAGAAGTTTTCTACAACCAAAGAAAACTACATGTGGCATACTAACGGATTTAAGTAATGTGGTAGACACGCCCCTATTCTTAATATTTACAGACTATATAATAACTGGATACGTCCAAAAAGATTGGCGCATAGCAAATGTGGTGCTAATATTCAAATAGGGATCAAAAAGTGATCCTGGAAACTATAAACCGGTAAGTTAATCTCTGTTGTAGGTAAATTGTTTGAAGATTTTCTAAGAGATGATATACTGGAGTATCTCCGTGAAAATAAATGTATAACGCCGTTCCAGCACAGATATATGAAGGATCGGTTATGTCAAACTAATCTCATCAGTTTCTATAAAGGTTAGCTCTAGATTAAATCGGGGTGAGGCATTGGATTTCATATATCTAGATTTTTTTCTCAAAAGCATTTCATGCGGTGCCACATAAAAGGTTGGTGAGTAAAATGAGACTGCTTGGACTGGTGGATAATGCTTGCAAGTGGGTAAGTAACTGGCTCAGTGATAGAAAAAGGGTGGTGATTAATGGTACATATTTGGACTGGATCCCTATTACTAGTGGGATCAGGGATCAGTATTGAGCCCAATTCTCTTTAGCCCCTCAATGACCCTAGACATATAAGTACATCCCAGGGTCACTAAGGGGCTTTGTAGCAGGATCGCTATTTGCAGCTAACACCCGGTGGATATAGGGCAGGATGGTACTGGTGCCACCCCATGCTGTTTAACCCTTTAGACCCCACAGCAAACATGACCGCAGCGTCAAAATGAATGAGAAATGGTGCCACGCACCGTTCCTCACTCCAATTAGAGCCCCTACAGTGAAGTTGTGGCATTCCGATCAGTTACCATGGCAGCTGGAAGCCTTGTGAAGGCTTCCATCACTGCCATGTTTTTGGTTTTAATACCTTCTGCCCCAGGCAGGAAGTGGGGAAACCACCATATTGGTACACCCTAATGCATTGTATTACAATGCATTAGGTTGTAGAAACAATCGCGCCCCCTAGTGGTGAAGCAGCCTTAAGGGACTCAAAGTTACAGTAAAAAAAAGTTTTAATGTGTAAAAAAAAAAAAAAAATCTTAAGTTCAAACCACCCCCCTTTTGCCATTTTACAAATAAAAAAATGTGAGTTACACATATTTGTTATCGCTACATCCAAAAAAGTCCAATTTTTTAAAATATTGCATAATTTATCCCATATGCTGAACACCGTAGAAGAAAAAAATCCAAATGCCAAAATTGCATTTTTTTGGTAATTTTACGTGCTATAAAAATTGGAATAAAATTAATCAAAAAAGTCGCAGGTATTTCAAACTGGTACTAATAAAAAGGACACTTCAGCCTTCAAAAATAGAGGATAATTTTCTATTACAAAGGGATCTGGATAAGTTGGAGGTCTGGACTGAGAAACAGCAGATGAGGTTTAACACAGATAAATCTAAGGTTATGCACATGGGCAGGAAAAATCCATTTCATGATTACATGCTAAACAGAAAAACACTGGGTAAAAGTGACATGGAGAAGGATTTGGGAATCCTGGTGGACAGTAAACTGTAGCAGCCAGTGTCAGACAGCAGCTGCCAAGGCAAACAGGATCATGGGGTGCATTAAAAGGGGCAGAGACGCACATGATGAGAACATTATTCTCCCAAGTCACTGGTCAGTCCACGCATGGAATATTGTGTACAGTTTTGGGCACCAGTGCACAGGAAGGCCATTGCAGAGCTTGAACAGGTTCAAAGGACTGGGTGGACTACAATACCCAGAAAGATTAGAAAGATTAGGATTATTCAGTTTAGAGAAAAAAGATGGCTTTGGAGGCGGGGGGGGGGGGGGACATAATAAATATGTTTAAATATATCAAAGGTCAATATGGAGATCTCTCCCAAGATCTATTTATACGCCGGACTGTATCCAGAACAAGGGGACATCCTCTATGCCAAGAGGAAAGAACGTTTCTACATAAATATAGGAATGGATTCTTTACTGTAAGAGCAGTGAGACTGTGGAACTGTCTGTCAGAGGAAATTGTCATGGTGAATTTACTATGTCACTTCTTGGAGCGCATCCGAAAGACGGACCCGACATACGTGATGCAGACACGCAGCGGCGATCACTCATGTGAACGCCATTACGTATTTCCCATTGCCGGCAGTGTTAAACACACTGCTAATTCTTAGATGCATGTCTGGGTCCGTTCAGGCAGACCCAGACACGCATCAGAAAAGCATATGTTCACACGGACACAAGACGCCGTGTGAACATACCCTTAAACCATAATGTGTTCTGCTTTTCCTAGTGTCAATTCTGATTGATCTAATCTACAAACAAGGGATGTATATTATAGAGAGAACTATCATTTACTATTGGGCACTGGTTTGGAGGTACCTCGATTCGACTGGCTGGTATGCCGTTGTGGCATATTGCTGCAGATATTAGCACTGTTGTTGCACACTTTAGCCCCTTTGTTGCTATGTTATTTTTTTCATGTTCTTTTGTGTTACATTTTGTAGATAGGAAACACGTTTGCATGTTTGCAACTAGTAATTATTTCATATACATGTACAAGCCTATTTGCATTTTCTGATTAGTGCAGCTTTAATTCAACATTTTCAGTCTGCAGTGTAAGTTCCACCGCTTCTCTGTAATAAGTGAGGTTATTGATGTTACAGTAAAATTAACTTTTTCTCTTTCAAAGAAAGAACAGCAGTGGGCGAGCTAGTTGTGTTTTTTCTGCAGTTCTGTAGATTTAGATTATTACAGCAGATTCATAAAAAAAACATAATTATATGGTAGGGAAACCCTGTAACTAGTTCTCTCACACTCCATTGTTTCTCCACAAGGCTTGACTTTTCTAGCGCTGCTGAAGTCAGTGGGAACTAATGCTGCCTGTCTGGACAGGAGAACGATGTCAGTACTTCCCACACTTTCCTCTGCCTGTGATTCTCTGCCTATGAGCAATGCAATGTCTAACAAGTTAGCATGCCCCAGATTCCCACCTGTTATAACATGTTGTTCTAAACTGATTTCAGCTTAATTATTTAATTTCAAATATGGAAAAAAACTGGAAAGTTTTCCACCAATGCATATCAAAGCTCTTTACCCCATGACTGGCTTACATTATCCCTTGTCTCTTCTCTTTGTAGTACAGGATTGGACAGCTGTACATGATCAGCAAACACAGCCATGAACAAAGTTCTGATGGAGAAGGGGTGGAAGTGATCATCAATGAACCATATGAAGATCCCATCCATGGCAAAGGGCAGTACACTGAGAAGAGAGTCTACTTAAACAGGTGCGCTATTATAATGGCAAAAGGAGCATAAGGGTGCTTTCACACAGCGCAGTTTTGGTGCAGTTTTAACTGCGCTCCAATTAAACTGCCTTTTGTTACCAGCAAGCTTTTTTCACTTCTCTAAACTGTTTGGAAAGTGAGTAATCAATTAGTGTGTTTGTAATCCACAAGACTTCAAAGACACAGAATTTGATTACTTACTTGAAACACCTTTCTGCACAATTTAAAGAACTGAAGGCAGCTTGCTGGTAACAAAGGCAGTTTAATTGGAGTGCAGTTATAACTGCACTAAAACTGCACTGTGTGAAAGCACCCTAAAGCATTTGGACACCATGGTCAAACGCATGGTCAAACTCCAGACGTTTCCTAGCCCCTGTTATTCATGTAGTACAGGATGCACAGTGTGTAACAAAGATGTGGCTGTGCCCTATTTATATACTGGAGATATAGCCAGGCCCCATTTATGTTATGTACAGTATTTAAATCCAATCATGCACATACTATAGGATACAATATACTGCCCAGATCTGTATCTGAGCCTTAACATACATATGTTTTAGAGGTGTAGTTGAGTCCCATCTTACATACATGCTGGAAGTATATTCGGGCACTAATTTACAAAAACACTGGAGAAAAATGTAAGCCCTACCATACATCTAATATATATCCAAGCCACAGCCCCTGACTCTTCTGAGCTTTCTTGTAATTTATGACCCAACATCTAGGAGGAATACTGAATAATCTAAGCCATCTTCATATACTAGTGTTATGGCTTCCGCACAACAGATGGCACCATCCGTCGAGTTCTGCTGCAGTTTCATTCAGTTTGCATGTAAGGCTGTTGCTTTTTTAAACTCTGTTACTGCCAATATCATTGATTTAAATGGCATTCTACAGTGGCCAAGATTCTATCAGGAAGGATTATGGACAGTGATGGATGGAAGAGCCAACATTAAGGGCGACATGTATGATTTTTGGTGTTTAGACGCCAATTATTATGTGCATTATAATAGTGTAGAATGTGCCTGAATCTATGAACCTGTTCTGCTGTGGGTCATAAATCAGGCGCATTCTAGCACTAAGATGACACCTCTGGCTCAGAAAACCACTTTTAAAATTGTCTACCTGTTCAAGCAGTAATACGCCTAGGATTTCCATACTCAAGCTATAAATTCATAGCTACGTACGGTTCTAGTACGCCCCGCCTCCAGCACGCCTCCCGATCTCAGGGGCATTACAAAGTACCATGGGTACTGGCGTACAGGCGATGTAAAAATATAGCAAACGAGGCTGTGTCAGTTTTCGGGCTGAAAAGACATCAGTCTTCTGGCGCAGTCCCGTTCATACATGTTGACCTAAATGTCCAGCTGCCTGCGAGTGGAATGGTCACAGGAGATGGCAAGATGCATGTGGCATCAGAAGATCACCAATTACATGTGAAGCAATAACATTAAACAACTCATTCCTCAGCATTGATGTATCATATAGCGTGCTGGATCCTGCAGCAGACTAAACACCGATGATAGTCAAACAAGCACTACCCTGAAGCACTCTACAGACAGATCACAAGATAGGCAACACTGACTGCTTTTGGGCTTGTTTGGGCAGATGAGCAGATGTGTGCCCTTGGGAGCCATGTCCACAGACCAGGTAAAAATATAACCGGCCGAGTGAAGAAGGCTAAAAACTTTTGCAACCCTGCCTTTTGGCAATGGCTACAAGAGATCTGCTGCAAGGTTGGTAGACATTGTGCGTATCTGACATAAACTTCTGTTGCAAGGAAAAATTCCTCAATTTGCAGAAAATCCCCATCACGTAACCAGAGTGCCATGAAACCTTTACTGTAGGACAATGCAGAGGCAATGACCATTAGGCCTACATGTTGGTTCATGACTGGAGACAGTGCAACCAATATACTTACAATAAGCCATGTAACTTTCAGTGTAGGTCTTAACAGCCATCAAGCCTGCTCTGGAAAAAACACTGACATTTACAGTATAGAGAAGAAAAAATTGTTAGAACAATGTTCGCACTGGTAGCTAATAAAATTATCAACCCCAAACGTTTCCGCTAATTGCAATTCAACAGTCATTTGATCTCCATTGTTGGAAATTGTACACAACAATTAAGGATTAATAGCGCTGTTTCTATTTTTGCAGATGATACCAAGCTATGTAGTTTAGTGCAATCTATGCAAGATATCCATAAAGTGCAAGCAGACCTAGACACACTGAATGTTTGGGCATCCACTTGTTAAATGACGTTCATTGTGGATACATGTAAAGTTCTGCATCTAGGTACGAATAATCTGCAGGCATCATATGTCCTAGAAGGGGGACAAAACTGGGAGAATCACTGGTTGAGAAAGATCTGCTTGTAGATCATAGATTACAGAAGAGTATGCAATGTCAATCAGCTGCCTCTAAGGCCAGCAGCATATTCGCATGTATTAAAAAAGGCATGGACTCACGGGACAGTGGTTGAATATTACCGCTGTATAAAGCATTGTTACAGCTTTATTTAGAATATGCTGTTCAGTTCTGGGCTCCAATTTATAGAAAGGATGTAATGGGGCTAGAGAAAGTGCAAAGACGAGCTACCAAACTAATAAGAGAAATGAAACATCTTAGTTATGAGGAAAGAATTGGAATTATTTAGTCTTTAGAAAAGAGGACTAGGGGAAGACATGATTAATTTATATAACCATATAAATTGCCCCTACAAAAAGTATGGAGAAAAGCTATTTCATGTAAAACTCCCTCAAAAGACAAGAGGACATTCCCTTCGTCTGGAGTAAAAAGGATTCGGACTCCAGAGGAAAAAAGCCTTCTTCACCATGAGAACTGTGAATCTGTGGAATAGCCTGCCTGAGGAGCTGGTCACAGCAAGAACAACTGAGGGTTTCAAGAAAGGCTTAATTAACTACTTACTACTAAATAATATTAATACTTATGTAGCTGTATAAAATGTCTTGATCCAGTCTGATAGCAGGTTTGGGAGAAGAAATTACATATTCATTTAGGGCAGATTGGTTCTTGCCTTACGGGTTTCAAGTCTTCATCAATAGGGGAAACAAAGCTTAAATATTTCCTGTCCCCCTCCCTTCATTCACATCTTTCCCAAACCTTGGTTGAACTTGATGGACATATGTCTTTTTTCAACCATACTAACTATGTAACTATCTTGAAGGTCTGTTAGCTCATTCAATCGCCATCTCTGGGGCAGACTTAGACACATGAAGAAATTCTCACTCCAACACAGTAGATTCTTATTCAAGTTGGCTTAAGACTTTTATTTTTGCTGATAAAAAATTGTTGACAACTTCTTTGGCCACTACATACACATCAAAGTTTCTCTTACTATCAGAATTTGTGCCTGCTACGCAGTGCCACGAAACAGGTGTACTTGACCATACCTGTGGACTTGGCTCCCACAGATTGGACACACCTGTTGTTTCCCAAGCTGAGAAACCTGGTTGAAGAGTGCAGCTTTCTTATAGGGCTCTCCCAGATGGCTCCTAATGAGCCTAATAAGTTTAAAATCAGGCGTGGAGTTGGATTTTTCCCTGATCCCAGCCAGATGTTTCTCCATGTCTATGAGACATTGCACAGCAAAGACCTAGTGGTACTGAAGGAGAAAAATTCTATTTTGCTTCACCTGTTTTGTCATTGTTACATTCTCAATATATTATGTGGCAGATTTCAAGGAAAGGGAGGTTTTCTTACGGCTATGTATACACAGCACATGCTTTTGCATGGATTTTAGGTAGATTTAGTATTTTAAATCCAACGGTACTCAGTGCTGCACAGGCAGCAGTGAAAAATCTGTGCTGTAGTCTATTTAACACCGATTGTTTTTTACTGTCACTTTAAAAATCCGGCGGAACATACATTTTGTATATTTACGGCAGATCCTTCTCGGATTTGCCGTTGGCCCCAAAAATTTAATGTATGGGCCAACGGCAAATCTGAAAACTGACCCCGTTTTTAGCGCAAGTCATGCCGTGGTCCAGAACTGTCAAAATGGTATTTTGTCATATGCTGTGTGGACTTAGCCTAAGTGCGAGAGCCTTGAACGAGTAGTGAACAGGATAAAGTTTTATTTAGTTGGCCTTGTGCTGACCATAAGAGACCACTTAAAAATTACAATCTGTTCCTTCAACTGTATTTAATACTATAGCTTTATATTAGCAATCCAAACAGAATAAAGATGTGTTGTATAATTATGAATATAAACTTTATTCAAGCTGAAGGGCCCAGTCCCTCAGTGAGCATTTTCCTTGGTGTAAATGTGTGAAGCCAGTTGTGAATAAACTTCACATTGCCACAATACACACGAAAGTGTAAACTTTGTGTAAACTTACTTTCACAGTGGTCTAGCACAACATAAATGCATTGTTGGCATAGAACAAAAGCATATAATTTTGCCCGCCACCTCATCTCCTACTAGAACACATTTACGCAGGCTATTTCCACTGCATTCACTATGGATCCTCCTAATCTTAAGGTGAAAGAGAAGTCAAAATGTTCTGCATGACTTGTGCTTTCCAAAAATTCTGTGCCCATCGTGTGTAGCAGCAGTGGCACAAATAACATAGTGGCGACACTGTGTCAATGGCGTTTGTGCATCTTCCGACATTATGTCAACCACAAAAGGCAAAAAAAGGGCAACAACTTAACCTAACCCTACTTGGCCTAAATTACCCTAAACCCTACACACAGGGTGCAGTTGCCCCAAAAAGGGCGGCCCCGTCCGGAACCTTGCCCTTACACACACTTACCCTACTACTAGAAAATGTCCCGACATGTTTCAATGTCCCTTAGGCACTTCATCAGGGGACAGATATAGGAAAGATACAAACATTGGGTAAGTTAATTGGTCTTTTATCCAAGATAGAGAAAAAAGTGCGGTCAAATAATTATGGTTTTCTTACCGCACTACAACCGTTTAAGAATTATGCAAACTTTATATTCATTGCACCAAACAAATTTAAAGATGCACTAGTAATGTAAGCAGATTTTTTTTCCCCTTGCAAAACATGTATGTACCACACATGGTGGAGACCCAAAGGGTGTTAAATTCATGGGTATCGACCTTGTGGGCCCTCCAAATCGGGGAGGCAACTGGGACAGATTGCTGTTACAGAGAGAAACAGAGTGGATATTTAAATTAAAAACAACATCTCCACAGGGCCTAAATAAAACGCCGGGATTTGCTGCTCTCTAAAAAACCCGCTCTTAGAAAGTACTTTATACATTATCAGTGGGGTTTAACTAAAGGTATTTCCCTTTTTGAATATGGCATGTTTATTAATAGATTGATGGTTTGATCCTGACTGTTTAGGGATCTTGTTCCTCCTTCATCTGGTAGTTGTAATTGTCATCACTGCCATTCAAGAACCTGTAGCATTACGTTTTCATATGAATCTAGCCGGGTGAATTCGGCTGTAACCGGCACCAGTGATTGTTGTTGCTGGTTGCTAGGTTACTAGTCAGCTGATCGGTCACATGATCGGTCGCGGCGCCGAAACCGGAAGTTCGGGCGCTTTTTATAAGCTGGTTGTTTTCAAAAACTGGGCGTGCCATCGAGGTGACTGACCCAGCTGACAGGTAAATTTGGCCATTCGGAGGCTGCTTCATGTAGGGTCAACGGGACCCGGTTTGCTGGGGCTCTTTATTTAGTTGGGTATTTCTTTTTTTATTTCTAGGTAACCCTGGAAGTGTGTTTGAAGACGCTGACCCCTCTGGGGTGGTATCTAGTTGGAGTTTATAAATTGGTAAATGTTTCTGTCTGCTTCTTACCTAAAGTAATCTATGTGGAAGCCTTAACAGGGCTGGACAATAGAGAATTTGGTGTCCTTTCTACATAGGATGATTTAAGAATTTGTGGGAGAGAAGTGACGACATCTCAATATAGATATCTTTTTTGCTGCCGCATAACCCGCACAGGGTATTTAATGCTGAACTGCACAGGTGCCCGTATAGGGCCACTTTGAAGATTACGTCTATGGAAATGTATTCCAGTACTGGATGAGGTTTTTTAAAATAGTGGGTTGGGAAGGGTTCCCGACCAATTTGGAATCTGTTAAATTTTTTTTAAATAGACTATAATTTTGTTTTGTATATATGCATGCCCCATTTTATTCTTGAAGGGGAAAAACATCTGCTTACATTACTAGTGCATCTTTAAATTTGTTTGGTGCAATGAATATAAAGTTTGCATAATTCTTAAACGGTTGTAGTGCGGAAGAAAAAAATTAATTTTTTACCCACTTTTTTCTCATCTTGGATAAAAAGACCAATTTAAATTACCCAAAGTTTGTTTTTTCCTATATTGTCCCCGATGAGGCCTAATGGGGCATTTAAAATGTCGGACATTTTTCTAGTAGTGGGTAAATGTGGTAAGGGGAAAGGTTCTGGAAGGGCCCTCCTTTTTGGGGCGACTGCCCCCGTTATAGGGGTTTTGGGTCTTTAGGGCCCAAAGGGTTAGGAAAGTTGTTGCCTTTTTTTTTTTTTTTTTTTTGCCTTTTCTGGTTGACATCTTATTTCTTTTAAAAAAAACGAAAATAAAGGTTATATTTTAGATAGGTGACTTTTTTTAGGTATTTTTTGTAATTTTCATGTATCCTTGTGAGGGCATGTAGGTATATCTTACGTCTAAGCTCTCCTTAGTTTTGTCCATCTTCCAACATTGCTGCCCCATTTAATGGTCACACACATTGATATCTTATATAAAATAATATTATTATTAGAAATAGGAACACTTCTGCTTCAAAAACACACTGCACACCCTGATCATCTGCACAAACCAGAAACTGCTTCCTATTTTGCTTGGTGCGGAGATAACAAACAAGTAAAGGCCTCTTCTACGGTATGTCTTTAACTTCACGTTCCTTGACATGTGTAATGGGCTCCACCGCAGACTCCCTTTCAAGTCAGTTCGCCTTTAAGCTGAAACATTCTAGCAATAGTTAACAATCCTAATTTTTACATATGGCCTGTATATGGCTGATAACTTTTTTATGGTAGTGTCCGTCTACCAGTTAACAAGGAGAGGCTCCATTCCTTACTTTTTACAAGACCTTTTGTATTCTAGTTACATCCCTGTTGCTGATTGTAAAACATATGTGTGTTAGTGGTACTAATAACTGCTACAATGTTGAGAGAATACTATAGCAGCAGATACAGAAAATACAAAGCTAATATACTGCAATGTAGAGATAGTTAGGAATGAGATCTTATCTGCATTTTTAAGGAATTTTGCTTTCACAGAACTCCATTAATGTATATGGGAGTTGCAGCCACACCGTACCCAAGCGCGAGTGCTTGGCTATCTTTGGAACACCAATAGAAATAAGTGGGGGGGGGGGGCGGGGGACAGTGCAAACACGGCTATCTTCCCCATTCTGTGAGACCAACTGTGAGCTGGCATAATAAAGGAACAGGATGGCACAACCCCTTTAATACTAATTCATGAGTCACATTAATATGGACCACTCCGTGTATCAAGCCTTCCATTTTGGGACTTGTGATAAAATGCAGAGTGATAACCAATTTTTTGTCAGTGAATAGAAGTTAATATTTAAAATTGTAAAAACATTCTGTCACCAATTATATTTAAAAAATAAAAGGATACAAAGAGCAAGTTAATATTTTAAGTATGCTGCCGCGAGAAACACTCAGTATTGTAGCAAACATATGGTCTGTTCACAGGTGATCAGAATTACATCCATCCTTTTACTAAGTTGCCATGCACATGGCAAAAGTGTGCACACAGAGCCTGTACTGCAGCACATGGAGTCCCTGCAGGTCAGTACAACAGACCCATGGGTGCTCCATATGACTATATAATACAGTTGTCTTCTGCTCTAGAAACAATGCTTATGAGAAGGAATACTTTCACAAAGTGGCATCTGATCTGGTGCTTGCCTCAATAATGTATCCATAAGGAATCCAACAAAATAAAGTATGCAATGCCTGTTTATAAAATTGGAAGCATATGGAGGTGTGATATGGACTTATATACCTGTATGGGGGCCAACTGAGGCTGCACAGTGATGCAATACAATCATTTACAGAAGAGATACATTTACCTTATCAGAAAATCCTCACTGAACCTCATTTTTTTCTTTGTGATTAACTTAATACCGGCATAGCTTTTTCTTTGCCCTTACCCATTACACCTCCTGATTGAATATATGAGAGCCAGGCACATTCATACAAATTATAACACACACAGCTTGGCATCCTATTGCTTTTATGCATAAATCAATCATTAACAGAAAAACATCACAAGTTGACGTTTCGACCATATTTAAATTAACCTTGATGTCGAAAATCTATAAGTTATTAAGAGAAGAGCAGCAAGTGTAGTGAGCTGTAACAGTAGGAGAGCATTAAACATATTACATCTCTCCAACACCTCACAGTGTGTTCCAGAATAGCTGAAAAGAATTCATCGTGAGTACACCGAGCGGGAGATGGCAATTGCAAACATACTGAAAAGACTCTGACTCACTCTCTTTGTTTCAAAGTAGAGGAGTGAAGGCTACAAATCTGCTAAAACTAGCAAAAGTGATAAGTAATAATTTGCCCAGCTGCCACTAAGCTGGTGACATGCATGATTGCTTGCCCAGGTCAATGATTCACAGAGTACAGTATAAACGTATGTCACAATCATTGGCAGAAACAAGTGTCCATATTCAGATAGAAAACACTAGAAGATTAATAAGCGTACTACAGATAGTTTGTTGTAAATTTGTATTTTATCACTCACAAGGTAAATTATATTGCTGATGGGTGTCACCAAGGTGTTCTGTGTTTTGTGTAGAAGGCACCCAAAGGTCATTGAAAAAATATCTATTTTCATAAAAGGTATTAGAGGGGTTTTGCTCTCAAACTTCATGCACCTAATTGAGTGAATACTGAAATGTCTAAATGTCCTCATTCAGCTGCTTCCTTTTCTCCTATCGAGTTTCTATGGAATGGCAGCATGCATTCTCCATATAACTACTACTCGGAGGATAAATCCCATTAGTGTTCACTTCAAACCATCTAATTCTGGAAAATAAGCTAATCGGTTGGAATTTAACAAATAAGTTACGGAGGCTCTGCTCCAGTGATTATAACTATACGGACAAAAAAATGGTTGAGAAAGGGAAAGATCTCTTCTGGAGGAGAGCACCGAACGAACGGCGTGTAGAGTTATGTATTGCCTTTTTGTCCTCTACTAAGCATCTGCATATCACAAGGCATTATGGAAAAGGGGCTGAGAAGCCCAAAGCGCTCTCTGTTGGATGTAACAAATCCTCAATTTGCTTTTGACCCACCGAGTCTTGAGAAAGTAAAAAGGATTTTAGCCAAGCCAATATCTCTCATCTGCAGTATCGCTCTGCTCTGCACTGATGAGGGACAATGCTATTTCGGGATTTTTGTCCCTCATCAGTGCAGAGCGATACTGGCTGGCTGTGTGGGAGGCATTGAGTGGCTCAGAAAGGGAGAGATCTCTTCTTGAGGAGAGCAATGAACGAACAGCGTGTAGAGTTATGTATTGCCTTTTCGCCCTCTACTATGCATCTGCATATCACAAGGCATTATGGGAAAGGGGCTGAGAAGCCCAAAGCGCCATGTGTTGGATGTAACAAATCCTCAATTTGCTTTTGACCCACCGAGTCTTGAGAAAGCAAAAAGGATTTTAGCCAAGCTAGTATATCTCATCTGCAGTATCGCTCTGCACTGATGAGCGACAAAAATCCCGAAACAGCGTTGTCTGCAGATGAGAGATATTGGCTTGGCTAAAATCCTTTTTGCTTTCTCAAGACTCGGTGGGTCAAAAGCAAATTGAGGATTTGTTACATCCAACACAGGGCACTTTGGGCTTCTCAGCCCCTTTCCCATAGTGCCTTGTGATAATAAAATAGTTGGAAATCAAATTTTAGCTGATCTGAAAATATTACATATTACAGTGTTAGGGAGAATAAATTGGATAACTTGTCAACATTGCACAATCCCAACTAGGTCATTTGTTGAGTTTAGTAGTAAGCTGCAACAAGTGAGACAGCAGCAAAAGTGTTAAAGCTGTAAAAAAAAAGTGACTAAAGTGTTGCTACAACAGAACAGCCCACCAGAACTGTACCTAAAGTGAGTTCCTTGTAAGAACCACAAAACATTGATTACCTATATATGTTACTTGTAGACACCAAGCTTACAGTGTATCTGTGCATATTTTTGTTGTTGTGCCATCTCCTTTGTGAGACAGTCACAACCTATAATACCCACTTCAGCACTTAGAAGTCAGCCCTTAAGGGGTTAACATCACCACACCCTTTGATCTCTCCTATAGCCAGTGTTTCAGAAATACGGTATGGGGGGCACCAACAACGATGCCACACATTTGCTTAATTTAATAATACCACATAGTTTAGTGCCTGAATGTTAGCTCTTTTCATTGACCAAATAACACTTATAAACAACTGCCTAAATAACATGTAGCATCATATGCTGCAAAGGCAATGCACTGTACGGTGCCATACAATGTTTAAATACATACCACCATACAGTTCTCAATACTAGCATACATAGATCAGCCATAACATAAAACCCTAGCTAAAATGGTATGGGTTCTCTTGTGCTGCCGAAACGGCTCTAACCCATTAAAGGGGTTGTCTCGCTACAATGATTGGGTTTTAATTAAAAGATCTTTAAAAAACAAGCAGCTTTGCAATATATGTTCATTACAGATGTCCTACTGATTTTGAGTTAACCCTGGTAGAAGGAGTGCATCAGCTTCTCAAATCACTATAGCAGCCGACCTGTTGATTGTTATCTCACTGGCTGTCAGTGCTGATGACTCATCAGCTTCTGAATAAAGGTCTGAGCACAGAGCCCCTCCTGCACAGTATGCTTCTGTAGGGAAGGGAGGGGGAGGGCTCTGGCTTCTGTGTCCGTGTAGCTGGATTAACCCTGTGTGTGCCTGCTCCCTCCTGTTCTCTACACAGATTGAGGAGAGCAGAGGTGAGGCTGATCTGTGGTCAGTAGATGTGACAACAGTGAAGTGTGTTACTATAATCATGATGTGTCTGTGGAGCTTTGACTATACTAATTGATCAGATCAAGGGGGCATGTGAACGGTTCATATCCCTCCCTGCTCTGCTGTATTAGTGACACACAGTAATTATAGTAACACACTTCACAGCTGCCCTGTGTCTGTTCTGACAGGGTTTGTTTGTTGTTGCTTGAGATTTCCGTGGAGATTTGTATGCTAAGCAGGGGGTATAGGAACACTTGAATCCCCCCTGCTCTGCTATTAGCATACACAGCTTCACAGACCTCTCCACACTCCTAGATCAGCCCTCCCCTGCTGTCTCCTGACTCTGTGGAGCTGACAGTGCAGCTGATCCAGCAGTGAGCAGCAGATCTAGGCAGGCACACACAGGGTTAACTCTGGCAGCACACCCCCTCGCCTTCCCCCTGCTGTATAGAAGTTACTGCAGTCAGAGGAGGAGAGCTGTCTGTGTTCTGAGGGGAGGGGGGAAGAGGGAGGAGAAGAGGCAGACAAGAAGCATGCCCCTAAATTCAAAAATCCTTTGCTGCCAGACACACTGAGGTAGGCTGAAAGCCTGTAGTGAGACAACTCCTTTAAGGTTTGGACTGCGTAAAACCTCTGAAGGTGTCCTGTGGTTTCTAGCACCAAGATTTTAGCAGACAATTTCTCAAATCTTGTAAACTACAAGCATACCTCCCAACTTTTGGAGATTACAAAGAGGTACACATCAGGCCACACCTCTAACCACACCCAAAACATGACATCACACCAAGACACGCCTCTAACCACGCCTCCACACATACATGCCAACTTTTTAGACAGGCAAAAAGGGAGACATTTTCAGGATTGTTTTGAAATCAGTGATGAGATATTAAGTAAGTTGTTATGTAATAAACAGCGAGGAAGCAATCAGAAAACTTTTTACAGCAAGATTGTCAGTTTATGATGCAAATCTGTTTCCTAAATGAAAAAGAGGGACATTTATAGAGCTATGAGGGAAAGAGGGACAAGGGTTAAAAATAGGGACTGTCCCTCCAAAATAGGGACAGTTGGGAGGCATGTACAAGGTTGAGCCTTCGTGGATTAGACTCGTTCATCCTGTATATCAGACAGGTGTTTGATTGGATTGAGATCTTGGAAATTCATAGGCCAAGTCAACACCTTCAACTGTTTATCATGTTCATTGCTCAGAGCATCACAGTGCCTCTGCTGGTTTTCCTTCTTCCATAAGTGCATGGCTGGGACCAGGTAATGGGACAAGAATATAAAGCAGTTAGTGCCCCACTCCATGGAAAATTCAGCCAACTCCATACCTACTTTTGTCCCTTTCCTGTCTCACATGAAGTGGTGCTATAGGTAGTCACCTACCTCTGTCTACCCATCGTCCTGCCCATTGTGCATTAATCAAACTAGGCCAACTTCTTCCATTGCTCCATGGTCTAGTTCTGATGCTCATGTTCTCTCACTTTCAGCTGTGGACAGGGCTCAGTATGGTGGTATTCTGTGGAATAAGGCCAGACAGGCTAGCCATCTCTCACTATGCAGCTTAATGAGACTTCAGCACCCAGGACTTTGTCACTATTTTACTGGTTGTTGTTTTTTTGTACACTGGTAAATCCCCACAAGATATTCTGATTTGGAAATGCTCTGACCCATTCATTTGCCTTCGTGGGCATTGCAAAAGGAGTCTGTTTCCAGAAGAACTTTATGTATGAGGACAGGAAGTGAACTGTGTTTAGTGTACTGACGTTGTTATTAGTCTACAAGTGTGGAAGCAGTCCAGAAACTGTGGCAGAGTCTAAAAACGGGTTGCAGTAGCAGAAGAGAAAACTGTTTTTCAAGCTTCCCAGGTGATCAGCTTCAGATTAGCAGTTCAGGTGTTAAAAACTGTGAAAAAAGGGTAACCCACACAGAAACAACAAGTGTCAACAAAAAGGCCTGTAGCACCAATGTCTCCATTAAAATCTAGTAAACTGATTGCAATTTTAAACTCCAAATCTGAGACTGACAGTTGTTTAGATTCAAAGACTATATTATATTTTCCACTTCAAGGGCTATACCTTTTACCATTGACTTCTGTTCAAGGCTAATGATCTGAATTTTCAATTTTAATTGTGTTGTGAAAAAAGTCCCATTACATATCATATCTTGTATCCCATTCTGACTCATTACGTAGTCCTTGGAAAAGTCCTTAGATTTTAATGGTATGGCTGATCATTGTAAAGTAAAATAAAGTTGTAAAACCATTCCATATCTAAAGTAATCTACTAACATCTATGGTTAGCACCACTTTCAGCAGAAACAGACAAAGGATAAAGCATAGATGGCATAGCCCTGAGGTTGGCCATGGGTGAAGGGGCTAGTCATTGATGATCTAGAGATTTTGCTGACTGAAGGTGCAACCTCCTGTCCATGGTCATTTTGTAGCCTAGTGGCTTACATGACAATTTTATATTCTGTGGCTTTTTATGTAATTTCATGTGGCTATCCTCGTAAACACACAAGTTTTTTTCCTTGCAGCAGACAATCAGCCAGTTTGTATAGAAGGACACAATACAGCACTATGACACTGTCCGTGTTAATTATTGAAGAGATAAAATGTGACAGGATAACATTACTGTACTTGTGCTGTCACAAGGCATTATGGGAAAGGGGCTGAGAAGCCCACAGCGCCCTCTGTTGGTTGTAACAAATCCTCAATTTGCTTTTGACCCACCGAGTCTTGAGAAAGCCAAAAAGGATTTTTTAGCCAAGCCAGTATCTCTCATCTACATTTGTGATGTGAGATACTAGCTTGGCTAAAAAATCCTTTTTTCTTTCTCAAGACCCCGGTGGGGTCAAAAGCAAATTGAGGATTTGTTACAACCAACAGAGGGCGCTGTGGGCTTCTAAACCCCTTTCCCATAATCCTTGTGATATGCAGATGCTAAGTAGAGGGCGAAAAGGCAAAACAAAAACTCTACAAGCCGTTCGTTCGGTGCTCTCCCTAAGGAGAGATCTTCCCTTCCTGTACTTGTGCTGGTAAGAGACTAGGGGTAAATACACTACATGGGAGGACAGCACTGCATACGCATCTATTCACTTTTCCAGATGAACAATCAGCAGGTTTTAGAAACAGATTGGATGTGACATTAGTGTGACAGTAGAACGCATGATTTATGTAAAGATGCTAATAATAACTCAAGTAAGCAGACATGTTGCAGACATCCACATACACATGGCTAGATACCAATTTTATGCGTCAACATGTGCAGCCTAGCATTAAGGGCACAATGAATTAACCAAACTGTGAAGGGAAATGCATGTTTTTGACATTTCAATCGAAATGGTTGCTGTTTATGTGCAAGGATGATTTGGATACAGCTCTTCTGCAAGTCTCAAATGTTTTTGTCCTTTAGTTAATCGGGAGTCTACCGTAAATGGAGGAATGTATAAATCTCAGCTACATCATGTCCTACAATTTCCCATTATATAGCTGTTTCAATCTTGTGTAATGTAATACATTTTTTTAACACTTATTTCGCAATGAAGTTTTAAATAGGTTCTCCAACTGAATTTAAACAGTAGATACCAAACAGTCTTAACTGGAAACTATTTTTCTAATTTGGTAATGATTTTAGACTCAATGCCATTGACTTTAAAGGAACATTTAGGGCCTTATGTATGAAAACTGTCTCGCAGTAAGCCTATCCTTGTTGTCCATAGCAACCAATCAGGACTCGGCTTTTATTTTTCCAGAGCACTGCATGAAATGAAAGCTGAGCTCTGATTGGTTGCTTTAGGCAACAAGGATAGTCTTACTACTAGTCAGTTTTCATACAAAAGGCCCTTAGTGTACAAACTAAAAAAGCCTTTTAAATGATCTCGTAAATGCCCAAAATATAAAAAAAAATCCCTTTTAATTAAATTCTTAAATGTCCGTGGCTTTTAAACTTAAGATTAGTCAATGTATGAGTCTGTCAAGATGTTTCTGCAAAGTCTGCCTTCTTGATCACAGGGCATGGCGCTCAATACACAACATTTCAGAAAAACAGTAACACCAATTATTGTTTCAGTATAGGATGATTTGCTCTAATTTCTACGTTCCCTCAAAACAACCCCAGAAAATAGAGAAAAAGATATACTGTATCTGATATAAAAATGCTTCAACATAAACCATAGGTTTTACTAAAAAAAAAAACTATGCAAAATTACAAAAATACAGAAAAAATGTTATAGTATTTTAACCTGCAATTTACCTAAAAAATGCAGTTGTGCTTGGTTTTTATCAGTAGAAAATAGCCTGGGTTTAAACTGGTTAATCTCATTCTTCTTTTTGGTTTTTGTCTTTTATTGCAATCCGAACAAGGAGACATATATAATAGATGATTTTATATACATCCCACGGTATAAACTATTCAAAACAAAAACTGCAACAAACCTCTGCCCAAAGAAACAGGGAAATTTCTGGGTGCTAGAAAATCAACACACAAACATACAGTATTTTGCAAAAGTTTTCCTACCCCTTGAAGTGTCAGACGTTTTTTGTAGTTGATGATGAGGTTTGTACAGATGTCAGGAGGAATTTTGGTCCACTCCTCTTTACAGATCATCTCTCAATCATTAAGATTTTGAGGCTACCTTGCAGCTCGGACTTCAACCCCTCCATAAGTTTTCTATATTAAGGCTGATACCACCACCCCATGACCTCAATGTGCTTCTTTTTGACAACCCTTTTTTGC
This sequence comes from Phyllomedusa bahiana, assembly GCA_025379985.1. Lineage (NCBI taxonomy): Eukaryota > Metazoa > Chordata > Amphibia > Anura > Hylidae > Phyllomedusa > Phyllomedusa bahiana. The sequence goes on from JAODAL010014982.1 coordinate 72,773, forward strand.
CTTCTTATTTTTGGGGTCTTGTCTTGCTAAACCCACCGCGACCCTTTTTTTAATGCCGGGAAAGGGTAAGTTTCATTCGGGTTTTTATTACATCTTCACCCATTCCCCATTATGCTGAGTAGTCCTACCCTAACAGAGAAAACCCCCAAAACCAATTTTCCCCTCCTTACATGGGACTGTTCTTGGTCATATCCAAATAAAAGACCCCCCAAAAAAAAATTAAAAAAAAAATTAAAAACTTTATTATCAAAAATTCTAAAAATTCAATATCCCTTTGATTCCAAAATTCATTCAATACAAGGGATATAAGGGCTATATACAATGGGGTAAAGAACCCTTAAACTGGGGAAAAAAAATATGCCCTGATAAAGAAAAATTTTTTTATACAGACATACACGAAATAATAAATTATGGGTTTTAACCAAAAAAAAAAGACGCCATAATAATCGAAAATAGCTAAATATACAATATAAATATAAGAATCCCCACGACCAAGTAAATGAGACAGAAAATAAATATATTTATTAAATTAAACAACCAAAATTTAATAACTCGTTGAGACCATTGGGGTTAAGGGTTCCTTTTTAAAATCCCTGGGCCCCCTTACAAAATTTCCTCCTTTCCACCCACCCCTGGGGATTTTAAGACCTCAATGATACAAAACCGCAGAGAACTGTGATCACCATTTTAAAACATTACATGGGGTTTAACCGTACCTCCCTATTTCAATACCCCATTTTTTTCTCCTATCCTTCTCCTAAGGGGCCCCTTTGGTTTCAAAAAATAGTTGAAGGGCAGGGGCATGCATAAATTATTTTACGAATTGGAAGGGGTTTCACGAGACTCTACGATATCATAACTTACTGATTTATATTTCGATCGCTTTAAATAACACCTCCTCCGATTTACAGTTTCCAAAGTCCCGAATTAAATGCTCCTTATTGCTTGAGGCACTACAAAATGGTTTACCCTGTTGAAAAACGGGACAAGCTAAACATCCCCGACCACATTTAAACATCCCCAAGGGCTTCTCCTAACCATTACTTCCCCGGCTAGAAAAGGGGGAAAAAGACAACAAACAAGCTACTTAAATGACCTACCTCTGCGATATGGGACCAGAGGATGCGGAGGGAGATAGTCTATCAGATCTTCATCCATATGCAAAATCCGCCAGTATTTTTTTTAAATGTTGACAGCATCATCATTTCTATCATCTGTGATGGCTATGATACGCGCCACATCGGTTTTAGTGGTATTTTCACAGGGATTAGAATTAAGCAGGGAGGATCGGTCCTGACTAGAGGCATAATAGAATGCAGAATCGAGCACTGCCTCAGGGTAACCACAAGAAGGAAATCAATCCTAATCCCCAAACTCCCACTAAAGTCTCAACTTTTAGCATTTTCCTCAGACCCTGGGAATGACCTTTGGGTTTTCCCATTTTAGTGGGGTAGGGTGATACTCCCCACCAAAAAACTGTTGGACCGGGTTTTTCCTAAATGCAAATGGAAATTCCCCGGGAACCCTTCGTATGGGGACATCCAGGAAAGGCAAAGACTTCTCCGGGACCTCAAAAGTAAACTCCGATTTTACTGAAAAAAGAAGTGCCACGAGGGCCCAAAAAGAGCCCGGCCCTTTCCAAGGGGATGAAATGAATCTGTGAACCTCCCCCAAAAAAAAACTGGGGGGGGGCATGCCCAAAACACCCATCTTAACACCTTTTTGGGGGTGTTTGCCACTCGTCCGTACAACAATCCTTGTGATTCAGATGCTCGGATGAAAAAGGGAAATTTTCAAATCTCCCACGCCAACCAAAAAACAGCTGCGAAAAACTCTCTACAACAGAAAGTGTAAAAAATTATTAGGCCTAGTGCCCAAAATAAACTGCAGGACTTTAACATAAAAAGTAGTTAAACAATTCATTTTTGATGACACATTCCCTTTTCTCAGTCAGAAAGATAAAATCAGAGACTAAACAGCAAGCTCTCTCTCGCTGAGAAGACACAGCAGGGTGTAACATCACTGCTAGAGCAGAGAGGTGGTCGTAACCTAGGTGTCACGGTTCACGCCACGGTCCCTGCCTTGGACTGCCGACGTGCCCCTGCCTCCGTTGATGCCCCTCGTCCTGCCCCAGTCCATGCTGCGGCTCCCATTACAGACTGCGGCATTGCCATTTCCCAGCTGTGTCCCCTGTTGTGTCTCTGCTGTGGTTCCGACTGCCAGGTTCAACTCGCCTATCCTTGCCTCTGCTCCGTGGTATCCTGTGCGCACACACACGCCCTAGGCAGTTTACTGAAATTTAAAGAGACAGTGTTCTAGTTACCTGACCTATGACCTCCGACCTCCTGTGATTTAAGAAACTTCCTGCCTCTGCGCCAGCATCAGTTCGTTGATTTTTGGTGTTGAATCTGTATTGATCCTGACATTGAGGTTTGGTTTCACGTCACTACAGTAATGTGAATAGTTTGGGATTGTGTGATGTTAGAGAGAGACTGATTTTCTAGAGGAATATGGGATCCTTAGACGACCTTAAACTCTGATACTATGAGAGAAACTAAACACACACATAAAAAAAAAAGTTTGAAATATAACAGAGGTTAGCGCCAGTCTAAAACTGGCAGTAAAGGAGACTATTTACTGCAAAAGTACAGTATATCAAAAAAAGAGACTGGCTTTGAAGATGAATCAGAGGATCCTTTGGAGAGCTCAAGTCCTAACTCTATCATAGGAATTAGACATGACAAAACTGACAGCTGGCAGCAAAGCAAATGACTTACTATAGGACAGTATAATGCTTTTTAACGTTATAGCATAGAAGCCATATTTCCATATTGATGTTTCAGCCTAATAGAGCTCTGCAGTGTAGTAGGCATGATCTATTTGGTATGACTGTATCATAGGCATGTAATCTGTTGCCAATATTTGAGCTACATGTGCGTTGTAATTTTGGGTCAGCTGAGTAGCTGAGCCTCCTCCATACTGCAGGTGTGAGCAGTTAAGTAAAGGTGGTACCTGCCATTAGCAGCCAGGATCTAAAATAACGCCTATCCTGGCTATTTAAATAGTATAGAGGAGTCGATGTCTCCTCTAACACCTGATCACTCTCATACATGGTGCCAACCTGCTCTTATGAAAGCTTGGGCCAGGTGTAGACCTTAAAGCTTGTCATATTATTGCAACTATAGCCGAGCAATTTTGCATGCTATTCTGTTTGGGTTTTTTTTCGTTTTTTTTTTTTTACTTGCCAGGCCAGGCTCAGGTTACAAGCGAGTTAGGTACTTGAAGGGTTTGTCCAACTCATAAGAAAATGAAAAGAGCAACTCACGAGACCCCAGTTAAATAGAAAACTTATACTCCCTTTCCTCCGGTCCCTGATTCTAGCGCCATGTCTCTCTGGTCATGCCGTCACCTTCGAACGGGGACAACACTGCCACAGCCACCAATTGGCTGCAGCAGTCTTGTGCCCCTAATTTACATCACTATTTGAAAGTGAACAGCTCCGAACCGATATGAGTAGAGGCATGTGACTAGATCAGCTATCGGCGCCTGCAGTGGTGACATTCCTGTTTGGAAGTGACGGTCTGTCAATTAAAGACTGGAGAGATGCAGCGCAGGATTCGGGGACTAGAAGAAGTTGATTTTAAGTTTTTTGTTTTTTTTACTGGATGCCTTGGAGCTGCTTATTTTGTTTTTGTATTAGGTGGACAACTTCTCTAAGTCCCTACTTGATGCTCTAAAGGACTACAATATTGCCTATCATTAGTGGCACCACTTCTCATTAACAGTCCAATAAGAAACTTAATCAACTATGTTCAAAAGATTGAACAGGCTCCGTGGGACCATCTGTTTTTTTTATGCTTTCTCTTCTTGACTGGTTGAAAGCACCAGTTCTATTGGAGGTCATGTGGTCTCTATCATAAGGAAAAGATCCAATCCATCTCACTCATCTGACTCTCCTAGCACTCACCACACTCGCGCTCATATTTCCAGAATTGATTTTCTTTTGCTCGAGGTTAATGATAGGTTGAAACAACACTAAGGTCAGGGATGAGGTGGGATGGCAGTGGGTCAAGATTACAGGTAGTGAGGCTAGATTCGGAGAGTAGAGAGGAAAGCTTATCAGGAGTGACAGTAGAGAAGCAAGTTAGGCGGGAATAGTGATGAGCAGTTGTAGAGGTGGGTGGCGGGGACTGCGGGGTGAAGTTTTGTCTGATCAGATTGATATTTAGGAAGTTAGTGGCGAAGTCATCTGCTGAGAGTAGAGATGGGGGAGGGGGTGCTTGTGGATGGAGTAGAGCATTGAAGGTGTTAAAAAGTTGTCTGGGGTTGTGAGACAGGGAGGATATGAGAGTGGTGAAGTAATCCTGTTTGGCGGTAGTGAATGCAGATTTAAATGTATGTAATGATTGATTGTATGAGGCGAGGTCCACCGTGGACTGAGTTTTCTTCCAGCGACGTTCAGCAATTCTGGAAGCTTGCCTCAGCTATTTGGTGGAGTCAGGTTTGCCAGGGTTGTCTGTTGATTTTGCGAGTTCTGTTGTTTGTGAGAGGGGCGACCGAATCAAGAGTGGAGGTGATTATTGTGTTGTAGAAAGTGGTGGCTACGTTTGGGTCAGTAAATGAGGATATGGTAGAGAGGGGAGCAAAGGAGTCAGAGAGAGTGTGAGGGTTAAGGTGTTGTAGGTTTCTGCGGGGGAGCAGTAGATGTGGGGCAGGGACAGCAGGTGGGAGGAGGTAAGCAGGTTGTGGTCAGGGATGGGTAAAGGAGAGATTAAAGGGTTAGATAGGGGGCAGAGGCGGGTGAAGATGAGGTCCAGTGTGTGTCCATCTTTAGGAGTGGCTCCAGAGGTCACTGGGAGAGGCCAAACAAAGAGGAGAGTGACAGGAGTTTGTTAGTAGTGGAGTGGGGTGTATTGATTGGGATGTTGAAATCTCCCATGATGATAGTGGGGATGTCCGTAGAAAGAAATTGGAGGAGCCAGGAAGTGAAGAGGTCAAAGAAGGCGTGGGGAGGCCTGGGGGTCAGTAGACAACAGCCACTTGGAGGTTAGGGGGGAGTAAATGTGGGCAAAGTGCACCTCAAAGGAGGGGAGGAAGAGGAAAGGTAGTGGTGGAATAGGGACAAAGGACCAGGTATCTGACAGAAGAAGGCCGACCCCTCCACCAGGTTTACTGCCAGGTGGGGGGGGGGGGTGTGGTAAATTGAAGCCCGAAGTAGAGTGTGTAGCAGGGGAAGTTGTGTCAACCAGGTTTCTCTCAGACCAAGGAAGGATAGGTTGCGTGAGATAGAGGTTGTGAATGAAGGGGAGTTTGTTGCACACAGAACGTGCATTCCAGAGAGCTCCATACATGGGGATAAGGATAGCAGGGGTGAGGAGAATGGGCTTTAGGTTTAAGGGGTTATAGGAGTTTGTGCTTCTTGATCTGTAAGAGACAGGTGAAATAACAGTGGGGATGTGCTGAGGGGGCCCGGAATTGGGAGATATGTCCCCAGCAACAAGGAGAAGCAGGGAGAGTGTGAGTAGATGTGTGTGGGATAGCGCAAAAGTGGGGTGTATGGGTTTTGTGAGAAGGGTCTTAATGCTGTGAAAGAGGTGGAGAGTAGAGGTCAGGTGTGGAGGTAGGATAGACAGGGAGATATGGGAACTATTGTCCAGCGTGGGTGTATGAGGATAGTAAAGGCGTTTGAGGAATACTGAGGCAGTAATAGTGGCATAGAGGTGCATATATGGGGATGCTGTGAGCCTAAAGCAAAGTAATTTAGTGTTTTACCGTAATGTTACTCCTGGTTCACTTCTGGTATTAAATCTGAAGTCGCACTTCATGGATATTGCATCAATGCCCAGGACATAAATGCCCTAGTGTGCAGGCATAAATACTAGACTAGCCTCTATCAGATACCAGGTGGGAACCCAGGAGGGTGGGGAGGATGCTACTGAGCAGAAGGCAATTTGCAAGGCGATTAAATATAAGCAGGAGGGCAGGAGGTGACCAAATACAAATGGAGAAACTGCTGAGTGTTGCAGTCCTACAGAGATACATACCTGTAATTGACAGAAGAGAGGTCAGGTGAGAGATAGCATAGCTTTCTATAGAGATTCCATTCAGCCATAATGCTACATTCTGGTATTTAATTCTGAAGTCACACATCATGGATATTGCATCAATGCCCAGGACATAAATGCCCTAGTGTGCAGGCTTAAATTCTTCTTCTTGTCTTTTTTGAACATTTTACACTTACTTACAATTCCTACATAGTGTAATATGAAAGTTGATTCCTTTGCAGGATTCTGTCAAATTATTCCATTTAATGCTTTAAATTCGCAAATATCCCAATCTCTGTCTATTCTCTTGTTTTTCTGTTTCATATATTTGTAACTTTATAAGTAGAAAAATTAAAAAGTTATAGCTCTTATAAGGCAGGGAAGAAAAAAAAAAACACCAGAGGTGGCAAAAAATGTCTGCCTCATCAACAGGTTAATTTTTTTTTCTCTGATGTGCCCAGTTTACTCCAGTCTGTTCCACTGTTTGCACTTCATTTATTTTCCTTTACGCACATCACAGGTATTAATAAATATTTTTCTGATGCAAGGCTTTATAATAAGATATTACTCTACCTTCTATGTAAATTAACAATTTATCAGGGAGATGGGTAATGGTTGTATGTTGGTTCATCTTGGGATACTGTGCAGCATAATCTGAAATCTGTCAAAATGTCAAACTCAACTTGTAAGTTTTGAGCAGCTGAATATCTGGAACATCACAAGGAAAGAAAGCTCAAGGCTACTGAAACAATACACATTTTCTTACTACAAACTATTGGGACGTCTGATAGTAATTATTTCTGCAGTAAGGATTTTTTTTTTTCACTTTTTTTGAAAGTGGCAGCTCTTTTTCAAATATTGAACTTTGAACATTGTATTGTCATTCATTTAAGAATTTACATTTTACTTCTTTATTGAGTAACCTTTTACAAGCTACAGTATTCTTTATATGGTGGTATAAAATTAAAAATGGCAAGGTTACAAAGTAAATCTTGTTAAGCTTGTATTCCTTATGTGCTTATTTGACCTTTTTTGCAAGCTGTAGGCTAGGTTCTGTCTATATTTAGTTATTACGATTGGCTGGTCTTTTGAAACAGTCCACTTAATATTCGTCTCAGACATTTGCAATCATATGGAAATATACGACAGATATTCAGATATAAACAGGAATGTATGCACTAATATTCTATATTGATTAGAATAAAACAACTACCACTCTATTTTTTTATGTATTCTCCTGCAATACACGTGTTCCACCACTTGAAAGCATCTTAACTCCAGAAGAATAGAAGTCATTTAACCTTCCTCTATTGTTATGGTCGTGACCGACCCGTTTTAGGTTTTAAATGCATAAAAAATTCTACATACATTTTTTATTGCATCAAGACTTTTGACTTTTTCAGGAACTTATTTTAAAAAAAAATACAATAAAATAAAACTATTTTTACTAAATTGAAAAAATGCTCTTATTAAAATTAAAACATTTGTGTTGTTGGGGTCAAATTTCGACCCAGGTCTAATATAAGAGAAAAAAACAATAATAAGTCCCAAAACTGAACTCATAAACCAAATATAAACCAACAGCCCACACCAGCCTACCTCCAACAACTTGAGTTAGGGACATGTCCAGGCATGTATGGCCAAATCAGCTTACAGTTGGTACTTTGCAGAGTATACATCAGCAGTTTACAACCATGCAACAATGAGGAGAAGATTGGATGCAAGCCAAAAATTCTGGATTATTTTTTGGGATGATAATGAATCAGAGGACACACAGCAGCAAACTGATACAGATGAACGGGTTTCTGAGGAGGAAGATGATGTGGAGTACAACCGGAAGACACAGACATTCTGATCAGTCTGATGAGGAGGTCACCGGTGCTGAGCTGCTCCCGCTGAAAGATTAAAAATCCAAAAGTGGCAAGATCATTTGGAGCTCAGTACCTCCAATGTACAGGGCAGGCAGATCCCGCAAATGTCATAAAAATGACGCCGGGATCACAAGGTTTGCTGTGACAAAGTAAAGTGACATCAAGCCCATGTTTGATCTGTTAATGCCAATTCAATAAAAAAAAGTCATTATTGCTATGACAAACCTTGAAGGAAAAAAAGTCCAAGGGCAACATGTGGAATGACCTCATGATGATGACCTGGATGCCTACATTGGTGTTCTTCTCCTTACTGGAGTGTACAAATCCTGCAATGAGGCCACTGATCTCTGGGGCGCATATTTTCTGGGCTACAATGTCACTTCAAAAGTTTCAAATAATATCACGAGTCCTCAGATTTGACAACAGAGACACCAGAACAAAATCTGACAAACTTGCTCCCATCAGGGATGTTTGGGAGAAAGGGGTGCAGCTCCTTCCACTGATGTTCAACCAGGGCCAGAGGTGACATTTAGACAAACGTTTTCTCCCTTTCCGCGGAAAATGCCCCTTCTGGAAATACATGCCAGGTAAGCCAGGCAAATACGGCATAAAAATCTGGGCACCTGTGATGCAAAACTAGCTATGCAGGGAATCTACAGATTTACACAGGCAAGTCTGCAAGCGGCATCCTTGAAAAAAAACAAGGAAACGGTAGTCCTCGATATGACAAACTGACTGCAGGGTCCAACATTACTTGTGACAATTTTTTTTACCAGCTTTTGCCCCTTGGACAAGAACTTCTCAGGAGGAAAATCACCATGGTGGGCACAGTGAAAAAAACAAACCTGAGCTGCCTGCTGAATTGTTTGCAGATGAAGGGACAGGGCTCCACTTCCTCAAAGTTTGTTTTAAAAGACACCACCACTGCTTTTCATACTGCCCCAAAAAACGACGGAATGTGGTACTGATGTCCACACTCCACAAAGATGTACTGGTCATCAGGAAGTTGACAAAAAGCCCAGAATCATCCTGGACTATAACAAAAACAAAGGAGGAGTCGACAACCTGACAAGCTGACTGCCACCTACACTTGCCAGCGAATGACTAGAAAAGGCCAATGGTTGTATTTTCCACATCCTTGATGTGTCAGCATACAAATGCATTTGTGTTTTTGGGCCCACATCACCAAGGATGGAATTCAAAGAAAAAAAACAAGCGGAGGATGTTTCTTGAGGAACTAGGAAGATCCCTTTGTCAAGGCGCACATTGACCAAAGGGAACGGTGCCCCGAGAAACCCCGCCGCTGCAGCCTTGGTCCGACAACTCCAGAGCTCAACAAGTGCTTTGCCCACACCCACAGCAACACAAAGAGTATCATCACCAGCATCCTCCTCAACCAGCCCTTTCTCAACATCATCCACAACAGCCACAACCCCAGTGAGACCACCTGATTCTAAAAGAAAGAGGTGTCGGGTCTGCCCTAGCAATAAGGACAGAAAGACAAACACATCGTGCTTCGCCTGCAAAAAATAACTCTGCAAAGAAAAACACAAAAAGTGTCACTTTTGCCACACATGCATCTAAAAACTAGTACGTGATTCTGTTGATTTGATTTGCTTGATTGATTGTTGTTTGTTTGTTTGACCCTAGAAAAGCTACTTTTATTATTATTGCTATTAATGTTAATATAATTTTCATCTTTTTTTTGTATTAAAGTCTATAAAAAAAATCAGTTTTTTGCCTTTTTCAAAAAAGTAGTTAGATATGGGTCCCAAAAATTTACCCGTAACACCATAGATGTTACTAGAGTTAATAATATAAAAATAAATTATGTATATTTTTTTTTACATTTTAAAGAAATGTGTTTTAAAACTCTTCAGTAATAGTCAGGTAATATAAAAAACTTTTTTAAAGTTTATATTATTCTCTTTAGGTTCATTTGACAAATTTTTTTATTGAAAATGAAAGGGGACGCTCTCAAATGAAAGGCCCAGGGGGCCACAAAAAAAAATATTAAAATCAATCCTTCCATGGATGAGAAACCCTAACAAGGTAACTAAGAGGTAAGAAAAATTGGATCATAAATAACTTTTTTAGGGTATCCTAGGGTGATTTAAGACACGGGTCAAAACCGACCCGTTAACATAAGAAAGAATAACAGAAAGCTAACACTAGAGGAAGGTTAAATTTCCTCCTCATTCAAATAGCATTTCTTCATCGGACGATAGTCCCATAGTGCTTAATCTTGGCTATTTGGAGCATGAGGTAGGACATTTTACCATAGCCCTCATAACCTTTCCATTGTCAAAGCAGCAGTGTAAAGGTGGGAATTGTCTTTATTGGTTGAGGCTCTTGGCCAATGATTATGTAGTTCATTTGCAACTTTTTCCTGACCCTCTCTGAGTTACTTGTACCAACCATACACCTTAAGAAAGGCAAGTATATTATATTCAATGGCTCAATCCTAAAACAAAAACTGGAGCAAAATAAGGGAAAAAAAGGACCAATCCAAAGGCCAGGACAAAGAATTAAAGCATTAATCACAGTCCACTTTAGTGCTGGGAACGGGTTGGGGGATCTGTTGTTATGTTTCCAGCATTAAAGCTAAGGCCCAAAAGGGAGTGTTTCTTTAAATTACCAAAAAAATGCCTGGGTCCATACTTTAAAGGGTTTTTCGGTGGTAATTTTTAGAAAGAACAAATGGTGTAGACAATCTGGTTTAAAAATGAGCACAAAAAGTGTATTAAAATTACTCACAAGGGTTGTATATTAAAATATGACTTTTCCTGCTGAATTTTATGCAACAGGTGATAACTAAACATTGCATTATGTGGGGGAGAGAGGGAAGAGTGGAAAGAGCAGCTAGCACTACTAACGACAAGTTTAGACATACATGTGTTTTTCCAGTGAGTCATGTCCACCTTAAAAACCTTAAAGAAACAGAGCACAAAAAAAACCCCGTTTATAATTGAATGCCTCATAAAGTAAAATTTTTTTACGGGCTTTTTTAAAGGTGAAAACTGCTTGAGGCAGTTGTAAACTGGCACTATAAACAAAATTGGGGAAAAGGATAAAATCTGTGTGTATAATTGCGTTGAATCTGTGGGGGACATACAGTATACATCTGGGGAAAATTTTTTTGCCATATATACTGTACATGCACCATAGAAATGGTGTGAACCTAACCTTAATCTAACAATTTCGCTTTTATTAACTGCCTCTAACAGTGCTTCCTAATAAATATTTGTGTGCTAAATTTTAAATTTATTGAATATTTTGTGTTCTACTCTTCCAGCAAACTGCCAACATGGGTGAGAGGATTTGTGCCGAAGATATTCTACATCACAGAAAAGGCTTGGAACTACTATCCCTATACCATAACAGGTAGCAAAAACTCATATTACCCATATTATAGAGTAGTAACATGAATTGAGCTCGTGAATGTGTGAACTTATAGGACCTGTGAAACACTAGTAAAACAAAAGTAAAAAAAAAGACTTTAAGAAAATGAAATGATGGTCAAAAGTGATTGCCCGCTGAACATAGGGGAAAAATACCCACAAATTATGACTTGTATTTTACACCAAAAAGTGGAATGTAAGGAGCACCTGCTTTAGCCTCTGCAAGGAGATTGGCCCCTTTGCTGAGTTTGGGGCGGGGTCATGACTAGGCACTGGCCCCCAAATGGGAAAACATGAGTGAGTGTTACAGAAGGGCCAGGCAATATTTTCATGGTTGGACAGGCAATCGGTCAAAGAAGGCAGCATTCGGTCATGATTATAAGCAGGAATGGGGTCAAGACAGGCACTAGACAAGGAGACTAGTCATGTAGAAACCGGGATTGGAACCTAGAAATCACTAACTGAAGATACAGTAGCTGCTAACTAATACATAAAAACCTGTAGTTTAGCCAACAAGGGAATTAGAAGTCTACCTATAAATAAGAATAGAGCAGCAAACAGAAGGTCGGGCACATCAGCATTTTTCCTGAGAAGCTGGGTGCTGGCTCAAGGCACCATTGCTTTGGAAAACTTATTGAAAAGGAGCAATATTGTTTATTTTGAAGCAGACTAAAGTTTACAACCAGTTTGATCTGTTAAATGGAGCACCTCAAGCAACTAGAATAGGATTAGTGCAAAATTAAATTATTAGTACAACCAATAACAAGAGGCCTCCAAGCAAGTTTGTACCATTTTGTTTTTATAGCAAATTCTATCCTGTATACATTCTGGCTTATATGAGAATTGTTTGTGAATATATTTGTCATCTCTTCATCAAAGAAAAAAAAATACAACAAATTTAATTTTTTGTAACTGTTAGTGATTTTATTAGTAAAACCGCTATGGGCAGAAAAGACTCGTTTTGATGTGAGGGACCTCACCTTATTATTAGAACACATCAACCTAGTAAGTATCTGAGGTCCCAATATCCCATTTCCTGAAATGGAACTGCTACCAGACATTACGTTTTAAAATTATTTTGTATTGGTTTAAATAGCTACCTGGGTTTTCTGGCATTTCACACTTCATTTTAGCTCTATAACCCAGGTAACAACATTAGGCTGTATTCACTTTAATGTACATTTAAAACTAAATAAAAAAAAATCATCCAAGTGTATACTGTGTAGTGCAAGTGTACCACAAATGTGTCTTTTATGCATGTGTGAAACATGCTCACATCTGGATACCTTCTATGCCATGCAAAACAGAATATTAAAAAAAATAGGCAAAAAAAAAATTACTTTTCTACAGCAATTTAAAAAGGGTGTGACAACAATTTTTTTTTATT
>JAODAL010014983.1:0-85472 GCA_025379985.1 Phyllomedusa bahiana
TGTTTTACTGTTTTTTCCTAAAAAACAAAATTTTAAATTTTTTATTATTTTTTTTGTTTTTGGGAAATCCACCTTTTGGGTTTTTCAATACTCCCTTTGAATCCTTCTGTGCTCTGACAGATTAAAGTATGTCTTGACTAAAATCTGACCCCATTCCTTCTACCATTCCCAATTTTGGGCAACGGACAGGGGTACGAATACAGCTTTTTCTTCAACCTCCCCACAAGTTTTAAAAAGATCAAAACTTTTACCCTTTACTGTAGTGGTCTGTTGTCCCTAAAAGTTTTGATTATTTTATCATAAGGTATAAACAGCCGATTTACCACCTTCTACGTAAAGTTATCACTTAAACATGCGGCGGTATAGGAGTCGAGTCAGGAGTCGGGTTTTGGCTTCCCCGACTCAACGGGCCCGCAAGAAAACACAGCATTTTCAAGCCAAAGAAAAACAGGCAAAAAAATACAAAATCTATTGAAATAAAAAAATGATTTTTTTTTTAAATGGGGTGGCTATGGCGGTCCCCCAACGCTCCGCCCAGTGCCTGTAGAAAACCCACCCTTAAAAGGTTTTTTTGGAATTGCGGGGAGAGGTGCATATTTGGACATGGGTGCACAGCTAAAAATTTAAAACAACACTTTTATCTCGGCTCTCAATACTGTTTTCACCCCGTACATTTTTCCTTGGCATGACACCCACATTTCACACACCAGTACATGGGGGCCCCCCTTATGTCCATCCCCCTGCGGCCTCCCCTTTCCAAAAGGTTCTTCTGATTCTCTTCTTGGAAGGGGGCGGGGATCCAAGACACCTCTATAAAATTTTTTTTTCTGCTTCACGGGAGCTATTTACATGTCCTTGGGCACTATCAGGAACAATAGCCACAGAAATCTGCCCCCTCCTGGCTGCTGAACCCCTCCTCCCCCCCCGTCCTCACTCTCCCCCCTCACTTGAACCGGACAAAACGGTCCCTCCCTTTTTAATTTCACTAACTGCGCCTTACCCCCTCACACAAACTGGCCCCCCCTTTTCCACAAAAAAAATTCCTCTGACTCTTTAGGGGATGCACACAGCGTTTTTTGGGTCCGTAGAACATACCTTTTAGAAGCGTTTGGGTCCGTCTAGACGACCCAATCACCATCTAACAATGAGCATTGCTTTTACATGCCGCAATGAAAACATCATCAACGTTCACACAGTGATACCAGCGTGTTCTTTGCTTCTTTCGATCCATTCCAAGAATTGACATGTCAATTAAAATTGGTAAAAAAAATGTGAGGAGCCCTTTTTTTAACTATGGGTGGATCCGCTGTATCCAACAAACACCCAAAACATGCTGCATTTTGGGGACCCAATCGAGCTATTTTTGGGATCATTTTTGGACCCAAAAAAGGGCCCCAAAATATAGTACCACCAGAAAAACTGTCTCCCGCAAGTTAAACTTTAAAGGGCATGTCCCCCACTGCACGGTTTTCCCCCCCGGGGGCCGCCCAAAAACTTTCTAATCAATTCTTCTCCGGTTTTTCAAAGGGAAAAAGTGCAAGTGAATGTAAGGGGGCTCATCGGGGGAGAAAAGCCGCCCCCCCCCCCCCTCCCCCGGCCACAAACCCCGGACAAATACGGTGGGAAAACCGAAAGGGATTTGTCCATTGCATAAAACACGGCCCGCTTCCTGCAAAAAACGGGCCCCCGCTCTCCCTCTTTTCCCAAGGACCCCAGTGGTATAACTCCTAACACAGGCATAACACAACCCTTACAGTCCATTTCTCTTAGAACTGAATTAATGAATAGCACTTTAAAAGGCTTCACTGGCAATAATCTAATTACTTATCTGCCTATAACAGATATCGGGAGAGGGGGGGATTTACTAAAGGGCAGGTTATTGGGAGAAGAGCTTTGTAGTATGATCGCATCTGGCACACAACAGCGTGAAGGCTCCTTGTCAATGTATGATTAGTTGTAGAGTTACATAATAATTCATGACACTTTCTGCCATAGCATTTGTAAAATCTGTTGTCTTCCCTTAAAATCCACTTATTTTTCTGCACTTTCAAGCGGTGGGAAGAAAAGCATAAAATGGCTTGAATTTTTCTTTTTTTTTGTGGGAATGTGACTTGCCCCAAAATTTTCAACTTTTTAATGCTAGAAAAATGGCACAAAGTCATTATTAGATTAGCCCCGTTATGTCACATTGTAAAAGTATTATTAGCGATCATTGGTGTGGTCCCCTCAAAACCCATTTTTTTTTTGAAGAGGACATCCAGATAAAATTATCTATTGATGGTGATACTCCGCATAAAGTTTTGATGGACTTTTTGCACCTATATTTTCTAATACTATTGGGCTAGTGTTAAAGGGGTTTTGCCACAAAGTAAAATTACGTGGGAAGCTTGCAAAAAGAAATAAAATTTTTACCATTCATTATTTTTAAAAATTCTGCACATTTTTTTTTAGCTGCTCCTTTAGTGATCCATTGTTTACAGCCCCGTTCTCCGGGGTACACCAGGGTAGAGATCCTCAGTCCTGGGCGCACATGCTCAACATACTCTCCGCTCGGAAGCTACGGGTTTCAAACCCCAATGCTGTCTCTACTCCCTTTTTCTGTACTCCTTAGTAATTAGTCAAACACAGTGCAAATAAATAAAAAAGAAACCTAAAATCGGGTATGTGCATTGATAAAGGGAAATAAAATCCACAGGTTTGGTTCCTGCAGGGATTTGAACCTAGGACCCTTGTGCCTGGAGGCAAAAACATTACCTATCAGCTACTGACAATGCTTTACATAAAAAGACCTTTATTTGACTACAGAGAGGAAAGGCCGGTTGTCATCCTGCGGGTTTCACATGATTTTGCAAATCAAACACATCACATACGCCCCCCTTCTGAGCACAAAGAGCTGAAGAGCTGGTACAGGAGGTAGAAATAGATTGTGGCAAAACCCTTTAAGTAGTGTTTTCAATTCGACACTGGTTCAACAAATCTTGTGAACATTTTTTTCTTTAATTGTAATCATGTGAGATGTAATTAAGGGTGTTGTAGGGCGTTTTGAGAGTCAGTTTACCTTCAGTGTCTCTCTGGGCCTCATATCTCTTTGCCCTGGCGTCACTTCCAGTTTCCGTAGTTTACCCTTTTCTCGTGGAAATCAGAAGTGATGTCGGATATTATACAATACATCTGATAACAGTTCTGGTTCCCAAAACATAAAGGGTGACCTAGGGAAATAAAAGCGATGGCAGACATCACACCGATATTGACGCCACAGTGGAAGCAAAACTAACACCTCAGTTATCCCCTAAAAACTCCTTACTCTAATCCCAAGCCTAACTCAGGCTTAGGATCAATATTTTGCAATCTCCAACAAAATTGCTATTGTGCCAAAGTGGCTCGACCCACAACAGAAATCCATCACCCCCGCCACCAAAGCAACCAATTCATATGTATAGGGTTTAATCTTTAGTCACAGAAATCTCTGCAAAAAAGGGGTTCTCTCACCGAGCTGTTTCGCAGAGCCAAAAGCAGCTTTCTTTCATGCGCCCTGTCTCTTCCTGGTCAGGCTGTGGGTGATTAGCATAGTAGCTACATATTTTAAAGGTCTGCTAATTTCTCTGACATGAAAGCAGGAGATGTTTCTCTAAAGTTCAGCTAATCAGGGCTCCAAGTAAATAAAAGTAATTAGTCTCCTTTGTTTGTTAGATCAGATAACACTCAAGCTGCAAGCAGTTCTGTGTGTGACCTGTGTGATGACATCATCCCTGCTAGTAGAGAAGACAAACAGAAGGGGAAAGCAGGTCGATAACCTAGAGAAATCGGAGTGTACTCAGAGTTGATAAAATCACTTACCGTATATATCGAGTATAAGCCGATTTTTCAGCAAAAAAAAAAGTGCGAAAAATTACGTCGGTTTTATACTCGAGCACTGTCGTACTCGGGCGCTGCAGGGCCCGTGCGCCGACGGGGACCTTCATTTTTTGCGACCCCTCAGGGAGTGCATTAACTAAGAAAGAAACCTACAGCGCCCGGGTGCTGCGGTGGCCCGGGCGCTGTAGCGATCTTCTACCTTATGCGATCCCCCGGGAGAACACACAGGTGAAAACAGCACGCGGAGCGGAGCGAGCGTCCATGTCCCATGGACTCCGGGCGCCCCGCTAATAGAGGCTGTCCCCAGTTTTCCGGGACAGGCAGCGTGGTCACAGCTGCTGCCTCCTGATGACATCACCCGCCTGTTGAGAAAAAGGGGGGAGCGCCCGGGGGAGGAGCAGCGGGGGGAGGTAAGGGGGTTTTTTTTTTTAAAACCCTACCTAACCCGCCGATAGCCTGCCTTGGGGGACCTAAAACTGCCCATACCTGCCCATACCTCCTAGGGGGCCATACCTGCCTGGGGGGCCCCATACCTCCTATACCTGCCTAGGGGGGCCATACCTGCCCTTAGCCTGCCTAGGGGACCTATACCTCCTATAGCCGCCTAGGGGGACCCATCCGCCTTTAAACCGCCTAGGGGAATATACCCTTTCCTTTACCTGCCATAGCCCGCCTTGGGGGGCCTATACCTGCCCATGGGACCTATACCTATACCCCCATGGGGGGGAATTACCTGCCTATAGTCCCAGGGGACCTCTACATGTCTTTTCCAGCCATAACGCCCTATCCCCTGCCTATGAGGACCTATACGCCTATGGGGCAATTCCCTTTCCAATAGCCCCCCTGGGGGGGACATTAAACTCCCTTTAACCCCCCATATCTGCCTGGGGGGGAATTTAAAGCCTATACCTCCCGGGGGGCTTTAAAACTGCCTATACCTGTATGGGGGGACATTAAAAATGCCTATCCCTGCCTATGGGGGGAATTAAACCCCTATCCCTCCTTAGGGACATTAAACTGCCTATACTTGCCTAACTCCTATGAAATTTTTTTATTGTATCTATTTTTTTTTTTAAAATTCATCTGAAGCTCTTTTTCCCACGCTAGGCTTATACCGAGTCAAAAGCTTTCACGGATTTTGGGGAAAAAGTAGGTGCCTCGGCTTTTACCGGGTCGGTTATATCTGTATTACGGTTTGTCAAAAAAAAAAAAAAACAAGGAATGCATTTTGGAAAAAATCTAATTTACTGTTCCCACATGGAAAAATAATCTTTTTTAAGGGGAAAGTTACACGGGGTTATTCAAGCCGTAATTGCGAGCCGGATTGGGCCCCCCCTCGAATGGCTTGAATAAGGGGGCGGGGGCGGGGGCCGGCCCTCCGGGCCCCCCAAACTTCATTATCCACGGGACGTATTTCCCTGGGTAAGGGCAAGTGACTTTCCCCCCTGGCGGATTCGCCGAGCGGGGAGGAGCGACGGGAAACCATGTTTCTATGAAACTTTGGGTTACCGTAATTACTGCAAAAAGGATGGCCCATATGCAGCGCAAAACCGGGAGCAATACGGCGCCAATCCCGGGCAAATAAGCCGGGGAACGGCCCCCTAATAACACAACCCCTTTAACTTTGCCATGTGTGAACATATCCATAAGGGGCTTGCGGTCATAGATAGGCTAGGTGTCTTCGTAGCCACTTTTCGGACCAGTTCACATATTTAACAACTACATTAAAGGGGTTTTCTCACCATGCAGTTTCACAGAGCGGCAGCCAGCTTCAGACTCACACCTCCGGGCGGCTGTGGTGGGGTTTAGCAGGATTGGCAGATCAGCCCTGCTGTACGTAGCTATTCCTGATACAGTGACATAACTGCAGGACTCAGAGATTTTTAAAAATGTAGTACTAAGGCTGCGAGCTCAAAGGGTGAAAGCGTCTCATTTAGGTTAACAAACGCCATTGTTAGAGGTAAGACTCTGCATGGAGTGCCTCCGCACTGACTGACTAATTGGGGGCAATGGGAAGATAAAAGGGCAGGGAAAGGGGCGATAAAAACCAAAAAAACACGTGTAATCTAAGAGAGAAAAAACCTATAATCTCCTGAACAAAGCAAAACAACAGTGTATTTGGTAAGGGTAAATTCACACAGCTTATTTTGTAGCGCAATTCGCCACGTGTTTTGTGGCATACTGCGCTTAATACGCGGGGAAATGCGCCCCATAATTACAGAACTATGGATTACGCCTCGTCCCCCTGCACGTACAATATGATCGTATTGTACGAGCGGGGAGATAAGTGACATGTCTATAAGTAATGCAAATCTATCGGGCTGGCGGGCTGCCGCCCCCCCCCCCCCTCCCCCGCGCCGGATTCGTGCTGTCACGCGACTCCCAAATCACCTGGCGTATTGCGGCGTGCACTGTACGGGCCGCAATTACACCGTGTGAACATACCCTAACACTTTTTATTTACTTTGACCTACAGGTTAAAAGCTAATCCATTTTTCCTTGAAAGATTAATGCAGTAGAAAAAAAGTGGCTCCACATAGACGAAATTTATGTTCCATTACTGAGGGATATCCCTGGCGTAACGTTTTGACTGTCATTATTTGGGTGCAGCTGGAAACAGTATTTGCATCGCAGATGTTCTATTTTAGTCGTGTGACTCTCATACTAGCCAGCAGCACTGACAAATAAAGCTGTTATCATACATGACCCAAAAATTACGCAGTAGGAAAGGATAATTAACATATATATTAACTGCAGGCTGTGTCACATCCAACTTCCGGCAGTCTTCATGAGAAGGTGACTGTAACACAGGGTGTGTATGCTCTGTTAACACAAGGCAGAATTTAGGTGGGGTAAGGGGAAATGATTGGTCAGTGTCCTTAAAAACAACAAATGACACCATTTTATACTGTCTCCTGCCAATAGCATGGAGATGTCGTATAATCCAGTGAGTAGGGCTTAGATAGTTGTCCATAATATCACCATCATAGTCCAGGAAAGGCCTACACCCAAAATGGCTTGCTAAACTGCCGCATAGTTTTACATGCTCCACTGCTTCCATTGTTCTGCCAATGCTCCCAAAAACGGACTAGCAGCAAAACGCATTTTGGCCACATTTAATATATGTGACAATGTGAATTTCTTAGAAAAAAAGGAGAGAAAGAAAGAGGGGGTGCACAAATGGTGAAGTACGTTTGGTATAGAACGTATAGAAGTGAGTATTTTAATCTACTCACCTGTTTGAGTTGCGCTCTTAGGCCTCGTTCACACGGCTTATTTGGCCACTGATTGGAGCCGTACTGCGAGCCGTATTTGCGCTGCATTACGGCTCCAATGCGTCCCAGTAACTACGGTAATCCACAGTTCTCATAGAGAACCGCCGGTGAGAAAGTGACGTGAATTTACGGCGCGTCCGCGCCGTAGATAATGACAGTCTATGGGGCCGGCGAGCTGCTGGCCCCCCGCCCCCGCTGCACGGTTGCCTGCGTAATTGCGGGGCGAAATCCGTCCCCGAAATTACGCCGGCAATAAGCCGTGTGAACGGGGTCTTAGTGTAGAGGCACAACTCTCATATTAACATACAGGGCTTTTATTGTAGCCGTAGCCCTTGTATACGGCTGCCGATGTTCCCGTAAGAGGTGGCCCGCTAAGTAGACAGTAGAGAAAGCAAAATGGTGGAACTGGCGCACATGTATGTCGAAAAATCAGTGGTGCTCTCCATAAGGAGAGATGTTCCCCTTCTCTCAAAAATCAGTGACATTTTTGGACATACATGTGCGCCGGTTCCACCATTTTGCTTTCTCTAATGTTACTTTCTTAGCGTACATTTTTTTTTTTTAAATCAAAAAGTTTAGATGGGGACCTACGCTAAACATACAGGTGCACCTGCGCCATTTTCTTTCAAACCGTTTTGGAAGTGTTTTTTTGGATTGTACACATGGGGCACGGTCTGCCTCTAGTGTAACTAGAATTCACAGGGTCCCATAGCAAAAGACAATAAACTAAAACAGCAGCATGATTAGTAATAATATAAATAATACCGCCATATATCAGGGAAACCAAATAGTAGTGGTAGAGAAAAGAAAGCCATCAATGAATTGTTTCCTACTAAGGCCTCGTTCACACGGCTTATTTGTCCACGGATTGGCGCCGTACTCCGTGCCGGATTTGCGCTGCAGTACGGCACCAATCCCTCGGAGTAATTCCGGTAATCCACTGCTCTCATAGAGAACAGTCGATTCCGTCGCTCCTCCCCGCTCGGCGAATCCGCCGCGGGGGGGGGAAAGTGACATGCACATTATTTACGGCGCGTACGCGCCGTAGATAATGACAGTCTATGGGGCCGGGGAGCGGCGCCCCCGCCGCGCTCCGGCCTGCCCCCGCCCCGCCCCTTATTCACGCCGGATTTGCGAGCGCAATCCGGCTCACAAATCCGCCGTGAATAAGCCGTGTGAACACGGCCTAAAAGGAACGATGTTATTGAACCTATGTGACCCCTCAACCACTGGGCCCCGAAGCGGTTGCTATGGATGCTATGGCTATAGTTATGCCCATGGCTGCCTCCATTTTGGTTGTGCACTCCACCCATGCACATAAGCTGGGACCTTCATGAAAGTATGGAGTTCTTGAAAGCCACCAAGCCGAAGAGAGAATGCTGGTCTAGGTCCCTAACTGAACTGAGGTCACCTTGGCATTGGTGGATAGACTCTCATAGTTTTGATCAAAAACGTGCGCTAAGAGTCTAAGATGTTCATATATACTAACTGTAGCAGAAATGCACTAAGAATTCATATATTCACAGTCAGTGTTGGACTGGGGTGCATAAGGCCCACCGGTAAAGTTGATTCTGGGGCCAACCAGTGGAGTTCATTCTGGCGGCCTACCCTACAGCTATTGTACTTGTCTGCACATCACTTTTGCCTCTCTTTCTCCACCTTTCTGCCTCTTGTGAGAATAAAGTTGAAAAGCAACTCTAGGTCTGCCATGCTTAGGAGCCCACCGGGAGTTTGCCCTGCTCACCTTTATGCCAGTCTAAGCTTGTTCATAGCTTTGTCTGTCTCTTAGCATTTGCCAAGTGCTGCTGATCTGTTTTAATGTGTTTGTATCGTTTTGCAGCCACGTCAGCATGCACCATTGCCATTTTGTTTAAAATTGTTTTGGAGGTGTTGACCATTTTTTGATATGAAATACTCCTGACAATGACAAAAGGACAATTGGCCCTGTGCACACCTGTTAGATAAACTACACGCCTTGATGGGATAAAACAAAGCTGCATTTATGTTTCTAAATATCAAAACACATCACACAAGTTTAACACGCTGAGGATGTCTACGTAACAGGCCAAACAAAGCACTGGAAGGGTTAGCATTATTCATATAGCCACAAAGAGCCTCATTTATCAAAACTGTCTCACATTCCGACTGTCTCTGTTGCCCATAGCAACCAATCAGAGCACAACTTTCACCTTTTCACAGCAGTTTAGGAAATGAAAGCGGAGATCTAAATGGTTGCTATGGGCAACAGAGACAATCGGGCTGTTGGACAGTTTTGATAAATGACTCTTAATGTATTCTACGCCAACCTACCACTGTACCTACCACTGTTGTCCTGTATTTTGGAAGTCTTAGAAATTCACATTAGACAAATGGAGTTGTCACACCAAGCTGTTTCACTGATCCAAAAGCAGATTCAGATCAATGCATCCGGTCTCTTCCTGGTCTGGCTGTGGGTAGTTCTATAGCAGTGATTAGCATCTCAGCTTGGCATTCACAGATCTTCTAATTACACAGATCCAAGAGCAGGAGATGTTATCAGAGAGCTTCACAGCTCAAAGTAAACAATCATAGGAGACTAATTAGGTATCATTCACATGGCATTTTTCCACAAAACATGGGCATTTCTATGTATACGTCACTCTTATTTTAAAACATAAACATGGCATGCTTTTGTATGCATTTACACCCATTTATGAAATCAGATAACATACACGATTTTAAATGTTTTTATAATTTGTCAACAAAATCACGATGTAAATGAAAAAAATGTAAAAAAAAGTATGTAAACGTATATATTTATGTTTGCATATGACAGTCATAAACTTCTATGTTATAAAAAAAATTGTATGCAAACGTCTGGGTTTCTTTTTGCTGGACATGAAAAGTGCAGTAGACCACATATCAAAACACAAGTTATGTCAAACAGAGTCAAAAGTATGGACTTTTGACTATGCGTTTCTACCACTGTATGCAATGAATACCTTAAAGGGGTTTTGCCATGAAGTAAAATTGACATGGGAAGCTTGCAAATCAAATAATAAACAATTTTTCTATTCATCATTATTAAAAATTCTGTAGCATTTTTGTTTTAGCTGCTGCTTTAGTGATCCATCTCCAGGGGATACGACCAAGGCTGAGAGCTCCTCAGTCCTGGCCAGACATGCTCAGACATCACCTCTCCTCTCAGGCAGCTACTGAGTGTTCAAATCCAGGTGCTGTCATTTTGCTAATGTCGTCTGTTTTCCTTAGTAATTAGTGAAACTGTGCAAATAAATAAAGAAAAGAAACGTCTATGAGCATTGATAAAGAAAAAAAAAAATAAACAGGTTTGGTTCCTGCAGGGATTTGAACCTGGGACCCTTGTGCTGTGAGACAAAAACTTTACCTCTGAGCTACATTGTAGCCAATCACAGCTCTATATATAAACAGGCCTTTCTTTGACTACAGAGAGGAAAGGCATGGTGATATCATCCTGCTGGATCACATGATAGGCAATTCACAGAGCTGAAGAGCTGTATGCAGGAGGTACGAAAGGAGATTGTGGCAAAACCCCTTTAAGCTATGCGTTTTGATACTGTTTTGTACCATCCAAATATATGCATCTAATATTACACTGTGTGAACCAAGCCTTACTTGTTTGAGATAACACACTGTTCTCAAACGTCCGGCAGTCCGATCTGTGGTGACGTCACTCCTTGCTATCAGATAAGACAGAGCAGAGAGAGAAGGGGAGAGCAGGACGGTAACCAGAGAAACCTGTGTGCACTCGAGGGTACCGTATCATCTTCTCTCCTTGAAAAGCCCCCCAAAAAAAGCAATATATTTGAAAAAAAACTCTTCATGTAGGTCCCTTTTTGTGGTGAGAAAACCTCTTTAATCCCCTTGTTCACAAGTGAAGTAATCCGCTGATATAAAATATGTACACTCAAGCGTGCATGTATAAGGAGGAGGAGGTAGAAAGGAAAAGCTGTTGCTCAAGAAGAACTATCTAACATACATGGCCAGCTTTAAAAGGGTTTCCAACCTCTCTCAACAGGACAACAGCACATGCACAACTCTCCCCATTCATTTCTATCAAAGTTCCAAGAACAGCCAAGTGAATTTGCTTCACTGTACTCATAACTCCCATTGAAATTATTGGAGAGTGTCGCACTCGAGCTACCACCCTTTTGTTTTGTACTGAAGTTCTCAAGACAGATGCAGGTCCCAGTGAGGGAGGGGTGACAGCATGCATTAGACCACACCACAAATTCCTTTAGGCTAGGTCTACACGACGATTCTTGTACTCTATACGCACTCTAGAAGCGATGCAATGAAAATGATTAAAGAGAACCTGTCACATAGGTTATGCTCCCCTTGCTGAGGGCAGCACAAGCTAGTGTCAGACCTGCTGTTTCCAGGGCTGTGTCCCTTATTCTGTAAGATGCAGCAGTTTTAGAGCATTTACCTCTCAAATCTTATTCATGAGCAGGTGTTAGCCCTGCCCACCAAAGGCTAGCCCCGCCCACTGACAGTTATTCACATGTTTCTACCTATTCAAAGTAATAGGTTTATCAGTTGAGGTGGGCGGGGCTAGCCTCCGATTGGCCGGGTTTGAAAATAACTGACTCTTTGAAGGACTCTTCTGGCTGAAAACTGCAGATTTGAGCATTAAATACATGAAAACTACAGCATCTTACAGAATAAGGGACACAGCGCTGGAAACAGCATGTCTGACACTAGCTTTTCTGCCCTCAGCAAGGGGGATATAGTCTATGTGACAGGTTCTCTTTAAAGGATGCATATCATTTTTCAAACCATTAGCAAATGAAGATTCGTGTGGATAAATGTGAGATAATGCAACGGAGCAGAGAAATCTAAATGTACAATTATGTACTAAATAAAATGATACTGAAAAAGACTTCGGGATATTGATGGACAGCAGTCTTAAACTGAGTGACCAATGCCAGGAAGCTGCTGCCAAGGCAAGTAAAATCAATGAAAGTATCAACTGAGGAAAAGATGCTCATGACAAAAACATAGTTTTGCCTCTCTACAAATCTATAGTGAGACCACACCTGGAACATTTGTAAAGCTCTGGTATGATAAGGACACATTTGAGCTGGAGAAGGTACAGAGGAGGACAATCAAATTGGATAAGGGAATGGTTCTACTGCAGTACCAAAACAGATGATCAGATTTGTGGTTATTCAACTGGAACAAAAGACGGTTTAGGGACAATTTAAAGGGGTTTTGCCACGATGTAATGTTGATGTGGGATCCTCCAAAATGGGTAATCACTTTTCTAAATATATGTGATTACAAAAAGTGAAGACTCAGAGCTTCAGCATTTCTCAATCCCCCTTAGTTACCTGAAAGCTTGCATTAGACACGACCAGAGGACCTGACAGGCTGTGCTTGCGTGAAACACTTCTTATCTGATGACAGGGAAAATGAATGAGCTTTCAAGGGGCTTGGGAGAAAGTGCAGTGTATGAGCCTGTGTTTTGCTGTATAGAGAATCAACTGTTGTAAAGTTATTATTTGAGTTAAGTTTTGAGACGCTCCCTTATTCCTCACTCTCTGCTCACCTCCTCCCTCTCAGCCCTGTGTTCATGACTCAGTATGATTTGTTGATATTCTACTCCCATGCTGATAAGGAGGTAAGTAACTCAGTCCTGGCAAAACCCCTTTAATTACTATATACAAATATGTGAAAGTACAACACACAGATCTCTTGTGATCGTTATTCATGCCAAGAGGGATCCTCTATGTCTAGCGAAAAGATGGTTTCACCGTCATCATAGACCAAGATTCTTTACTCTGAGGCTATGTTCACACGGGTTAACTGCGGGGCGTAATTACGCCCCGCAGTTACGCCGTGTGGCCGGGGAGCGAACGGGGGGCGGCACCTCGCCGGCCCATAGACAATCACTGCTAGCGGCGTGTATACGCCGCTAGAAAGGGACATGTGAATTATCTCCCCCCCTCGGCGTATTCGCCGAGCAGGCAGAGGAGACGAAATCCATAGTTCTCTATGAGAACTGTGTATTACCGTAATGACTGGGACGTATTCAGCCCGTAATTTGTGCACTCCGGCACGTAATTATGGACCGAAATATGGCCCATTTTAAGCCGTGTGAACATGGCCTAAGAGTTAGTGACATACACTCACCGGCCACTTTATTAGGTACACCATGCTAGTAACGGGTTGGACCCCCTTTTGCCTTCAGAACTGCCTCAATTCTTCGTGGCATAGATTCCACAAGGTGTTGCAACGATGCTCAATTGGTACCAAGGGGCCCAAAGAGTCCCCAAGAAAAAAAATTTCCCCACACCATGACACCCCACCACCACCAGCCTGAACCGTTGATACAAGGCAGGATGGATCCATGCTTTCATGTTGTTGACGCCAAATTCTGACCCTACCATCCGAATGTCGCAGCAAAAAATCGAGACCATCAGACCAGGCAACGTTTTTCCAATCTTCTACTGTCCAATTTCGATGAGCTTGGGCAAATTGGAGCCTCAGTTTCCTGTTCTTAGCTGAAAGGAGTGGCACCCGGTGTGGTCTTCTGCTGCTGTAGCCCATCTGCCTCAAAGTTCGCCGTACTGTGCGTTCAGAGATGCTCTTCTGCCTACCTTGGTTGTAACGGGTGGCTATTTGAGTCACTGTTGCCTTTCTATCACTCGAACCAGTCTGCCCATTCCCTTTGACCCCTGGCACAACAAGGCATTTCCGCCCCCAGGACTGCCCGCTCACTGGAATTTTTTTTCTTTTTCGGACCATTCTCTGTAAACCCTAGAGATGGTTGTGCGTGAAAATCCCAGGAGATCAGCATTTTCTGAAATACTCAGACCAGCCCTTCTGGCATCAACAACCATGCCACGTTCAAAGGCACTCAAATCACCTTTCTTCCCCCATACTGATGCTCGGTTTGAACTGCAGGAGATTGTCTTGACCATGTCTACATGCCTAAATGCACTGAGTTGCCGCCATGTGATTGGCTGATTAGAAATTAGGTGTTAACGAGCAGTTGGACAGGTGTACCTAATAAAGTGGCCGGTGAGTGTATAAGAGACATCATTCTCCATGTTTGCCGGTGCATTATTTGGATCCCATGTCTATGGATTTTCTCCGGTTATTCCCCTGATGAACCCTTTTGAATCCTAGAGAGAGAAACGCGTTGGAAATTGGATTGATCGCACATGAGGGCAGTAAGATGTATTCTTTTTCTCAGAGTGCATTATTAATTGGTTCTTTTGCTGGGAGTGACATCTACACTCCTTTTCATGCTGATGTGTATGCATGTACTTTATGCTTCACAGTGTTAAAGGGGTTTAGCTATCTTTCATGTTGTATAAGGACTATTTAGTGTAGTGATAAATTAGGGTGAGCCACCTAAAGGTGGGGCCGCTCTTTTTCAGGGCGATTACTCCACCTACAATGCTAGGATGTAATAGCGGAAAGTATAGGATTGTAATTTGCTATTCAGTGGGTTTTTTTTTCGCCCACCCTTTTAGCATTGGAAGCAGCACGGGCATAGTGTTTCTGATTTGCTTTGAGGTAATTTTTAAAGCATTTTTACAATAAGTTATATTTTAGAATAGGGTTAGTTTTTGACATACAAGATTATAATTTTTGTCTTGATCTTGGCTGACTTGTTTATATTCATTATTGTGTCTTTTTCCCCCATTTTCTATTTTGTACCACCTTTTTGTTGTGTTTTAGGTGCTTTTAACTTGATCCAGCCTTTTACCTGCAACACTGAAATTGCATAAGTCTTCAAATTGTGTTATGTTCGTGTTAATTTATGGCTATTTTGGTGGAATTGTTTGCACTGTTTGGCCTTAACACCGTATATAGGTTTGGGACCTATATTGGTTGGTATAATTTTATAAACTATAAAGCTATAGCTACCCTGCATCCAAAAAAAAAACGCCCGAAAGTGGACTTTTTTTTCCAATGCAGGACAAGAACAGCGGTCGCTTTTGTTTTTTTGACATTGCCCAAATAATTGTATTGTATAGGAAGACGCCAAGAAAACTAAAAGCGCCAGCATATTATACAACATGTTGTTAAATACGCCGGCGCAGAAGACGAGCAGAGAAAAGACGAGCTCTGGAGACTACAGCTCGTCTTTTCTATTCTAGTCTATGGGGCTGCAGGGACGATCATATTGTTGACACTTTTAAAATCCTAAAAGCGGCGAAAATATGATCGTAAAGTTGCCCAATAGAGACATAGCCTAAAAGGTGCAAAAACCGTGGCAAAAATCGCTCTTTTACCGCGATTTTTGTGCAGCAATGTACAACATTAACTGCTGTGCCTTCCTGCACAAAAAATGCATTAAAAAAAGGGCACCAAAAACGCACTGTGTGAAAGCACCCTAAGGCAATGTTCACACAGCTTATTGCCGGCGTAATTGCGGGGACGGATTTCGCCCCGCAATTACGCCGGCAGCCGTGCAGCAGGGCGGGGGGCCGGCAGCTCGCCGGGCCCATAGACATTCATTATTCACGCCGCGTACGCGCCGTAAATAATGTGCATGTCACTTTCTCCCCCCCCCCCCCCCCCGCGGCGGATTCGCCGAGCGGGGAGGAGAGACGTGGAATCCATAATTCTCTATGAGAACTGTGGATTACCGTAGTTACTGGGACAGATTGGAGCCGTACTGCAGCGCAAATACGGCGCGCAGTACAGCTCCAATCAGTACCAGAATAAGCCGTGTGAACGAGGCCTAACACTTCCATGAAGGGAAGCAGCTGTCAAGGAGAAAACAATTAGATTAACATAGTATGTGTGACTAAACAACACAATATTTATTAGTGCACCCTAAGCCACAAGAACATGTGAACGAATACCTCAAAGCTCAGAGGCCCAAACTAATTCAGTGGAAAGGTAAATGTCCCTATTATACCCATGTTATGCATTTCCATGGCAGCCACACACAATGACACACACCATTAATCCGCGAAAGGGTTTGCACATAATGATTTACCAACACCCATTTAATCATTCTCTAGGCTACAGGAAAATCTACAAACAAGTCTAATTTACCTGAGAGGCATTATAACAATTACCTCCAACAGCTTCCATGATGCTGTTTTTCATCGTCTATCTTAAGGCAACTGTCTCCGTAAAAGCAGCAACAATGCGACCTTAGTGCGAAAAACTAATTTGTCATAAACTATTACTAGAACACAAATCCACCCTGGGCCATGAAGAAAGTCTTTCTATGCAAAAATATGTTTTAAAGAGTCTAAGTTGAAAAAAATCTGGCAATATCCTATGTGCCACAGCAAAACTTTTAACCAATTTGACTGGGCTATTTATCCCCTCACCACATACGTTTTTGTTGTGTTGGTGCATAGGGTTTGAAAACTATATCCCCTTTAATACGCTGTAATTCTACTAATTTTTTTTTCTTTCCTTTTTTTTAACCTTTTCAGAAACTGTGCAGAGCTGGTCAGCAGAGCCGTTTCTTGGTGGGCGGTGAGCACATTGAATGGGGTTGGGGCAATACGGGTGGTCGCGAACCCCACTCACCCCCAAGAAACCATCCATTACACATCAATAAACAGAAGGATCGAAGAGACTTGAGTCAAGTGCCTGGGATGTGATCACACGTCCTTCACCTACAGCAACGGAGGAGCCAGGGGAGCTGTAAATAGGAGAGAGGGTGACTACTGGAATTTACACACATATACATATATGTAAATCGTAAGTGAGCCACTAGCCACACCGTACGATAAGAGGGTCTCTCGGTGAGTGTGTGTATATCAAAGTTTTTTCATGTATGTATGTATATATATATTATATATATAAATATATATATATAATCACTGCACAGTTTTCGAAAAATCAGCATCTCTACATGTCTGACAGCCATTCCATTCCAGTGTCAGTTGAATTCCAACCAAAGTACACAAAGTACATTCTACTTAATCTCCATCTGACTAGGTGATCACCTGAACCAAATCTTATTTAAAGAAGGAAAGTATAAAAAAAAAACACTGCTGTGGTCTTCACAATCATCTTGCAGTAGCACAAGCTGGATGGCAAAACAAGTGCTAGGAATAGGCCAAAAGGAATTAGAATGAAAAAAATCATGGCTATTCCACCAAATATTGATATCTGAACTCTTCCTGACTTAAAACATTAGTCTTATTGTTTCTAAATAAATATGAACTTGTTTTTTTGTTTTGTTTTGTTTTTTTACATTATTTGAGGTCTGACAGCACTGCTTCTTTTTTATTATTTTGAAGATTTTTCAATTACTGCAAATAAATACAAAAATGTTCGCTTTGAATTTCGGAGACATGTTGTCAGTAGTTTATATGATAAAATAACAATGTACATTTTTCACTAGAGAAAAATCAGAGAAACTGAAAATTTTGCAGTGGTCTCTTAATTTATACACACACACACACACACACACACACACACACTTAGGCCGTAATTGCGAGCCGGATTTCGCTCGCAATTCCGGCTTAAATAAGGGGCGGGGGTGGGGGCGCGGCCCCATAGACTTGCATTATCCACGGCGCTATTGCGCCTGGATAATGTGCATTTCAATTCCTCCCCGCCCGGCGGATTCGCCGAGCGGGTAGGAGCGACGGAATCCACTGTTCTCTATGAGAACTGTGGATTACCGTAATTGCTGCGACGGATTGGCGCCGTACTGCAGCACAAATACGGTGCGCAGTACGGCGCCAATCCGCGGCCAAATAAGCCGTGTGAACGGCCCCTTATATACACATATATAAACACACACCAAAAAATGTATCATTATTATTATTTATTTTAAAGCATCATTAATTCCAGAGGGAGAGAGGACCCTGCCCACGAAGGCTTACAATCTAAGAGAGAGGAGAAAGAGAGGTGAGAGGCACACATGTTTGTGGGAAGTGTAGGGGCAGCAGGGTTATTGTGAATTGTAGGCGATCCTGAAAAGGTTTCCAGGTTGCTTTTGAAACTAGTGAAGGAGAGACTGATGTGTCATGGTAATGAGTTCCAGAGTATCGGTGAAGGACGGGAGAGGTCTTTTAGACGGTTGAATGAGGAATCGACAAGAGGAGAGCAAATAAGGTCCTGTGAAAAGTGGAGATTGTGTGAGAGGAAGTATCTGGAGATTAGGGCAGAGATGACTGGGAGAGGTTATGGAGAGCCTTGTATGACATGGTTAGTAACTTGAATTGAATTTAGGGTACATCCACATAGCAGTGGTAAAATGGCGGTTGGATTCTGTTTAATGCTATTTTCACACGGCAGTAATTGCGGGATGTATTTCGCCCCGCTATTACGCCATGTGTACGGGGGCGGGAGCCCGCTGGCCCCATAGACATTCATTATTCATGGCGCGTATATGTCGTGAATAATTGACATGTCACTTCTCTCCCCGCTCGCCGTATTGTGCGAGCGGGGAGAGGAGACGTAATCCATAGTTCTCTGAGAACTGTGGATTACCGTAATGACTGGGACGTATCTCACCCCGTATTTCGCGCAGTACGGGGTGAGATACGTCCAATTTTAAGCTGTGTGATATGTTCACACTAAGAATCCGGCTGGCATTTTATGCCTCTTCAGTTGTTTTGGAGGATGGTTGCTCATCCCCCATAACCACTGAATTTGCATATCTTCCACCCGAAAACTGGGTGGAAAATAGGGCTGTGGAGTCGGAGTCAGAGCCTATTTTGCAGGAGTCAGAGTCGTCATAAAATGGACCGACTCCCAAAATATATAATAAGTTGGTCCAGTTAGTTCGATGCAAAAAGCAAGAGGAATTGGGTCCGGCCAGTGCTATTGCTCCCATATCTTCTGTCTTATCACATGAGGAGTGTAATTGATGACATGGAGCAGGCAAAGCGCTGCCCCAGGGGAAAAGATTCCGCTCCCAGGGCAAACAGATTTCAGCAAAATTTTTCACCTGCTTACAAAGAAATAGTAGAATCCAACGATTCAACAAAACTGACTGTGGCTGAGGCAATTCCTTTATACCCTGACTTTGTTAGAGATGTTGCCCTTGTGGTCACCGCTTTGTCCCCAACCCAAGTTAGTGTAGAGAGGCCGTTCTCTATGCTGGAAATAAGGAGATCAGATGTGAGGTCATGTATGTAGGATCTGATGCAGGCGATACAATTTCTCAGAACAAATTCAGAGACTCCACAAATGTTCCTGCAGTGTTTTGCATATTTACAATTTTTTTGTGTTCTAAAGTCATATCCAATAAATATATTTTACACTGAGCAAAATGGTAACAATGTTTTGAACTTGTGACTTTCAGGCTCCATATCGCACCATCCACTACAGCTTTGTACATGAGGCTACTGTAATTTTATTTAGTCATCTTGCCTATCTTATACATAAATGTGACCTACAAGTATTTAGCATCAACTGAGTTCTGCAGATTCTTTCCTGTAACTGCATTGTTACTGTTTTGCTCCTAAAAATCAATATGTTAATTTTTATTATTTTGTTAGTATTTGGGAAATTCACCTTTTGTTTTCAATACTGCCTGAATCCTTCTGGGCTCTGAGTCAGACTCAAGCAGGTCTCCCCCACAATCTGATCCCAGGTCTCTTCTACATGTTCCCAATGTTGGTGCAGACTGGACTTGGATACAAATACAGCTTTTTCTTCAACTCTACCCACAAGCGTTCAAAAGATCAAAACATTGTTACCCTTTTGCTTGTCAGTGTCCGTTGTACTGAAATAGCTTGATTATTGTATCTTTACTACAGTACAGTAACGTTACTACTTAAACATGCCCCATGTATGAGGGAGTCAGGAGTTGGAGGTTTGGGAAATTGAGGAGTCAGAGTCGGGGCTTTGGCTTGCCGACTCCACAGCCCTGGTGGAAAATTATTCATGCTCCAAATTTTTAGGTACGCCAGCGTCTGAAAAACCAGTGTAGATTACTGAACAGATTTTCTTTTAAAAACTGTATGGAGATGATTTCTTGATGGTTTTCAAACGGTTTCCAAATCCACAAACCGTCTGAAAAGCCAACGAGAAAACCATGCCGTGTGGACGGACCCTTAGCCCCGGTTCACACGGCTTATTCAAGCCGGAATTGCGAGCCGGATTGCGTTCGCAATTCCGGCTTGAATAAGGGGCGGGGGCGCTGCTCGCCGGCCCCATAGACTTGCATTATCCACGGCGCGTATTGCGTCTGGATAATGTGCATGTCAGTTTCTCCCCGCCCGGCGGCTTCGCCGAGCTGGGAGGAGCGACGGAATCCATAGTTCTCTATGAGAACGGTGGATTACCGTAATAACTGCGACGGATTGGCGCCGTACTGCAGCGCAAATCCGGAGCGCAGTATGGCGCCAATCCGTGCCGAAATAAGCCGTGTGAACGGCCCCTTACTGGGCAGTCAGAGCCAATGAAGGGATTGGCGGGGGGAGAGGCAGAGGGGTAATGAGGAGAGAGGTGAATCAGACGGGCAGCAGAGTTGAGGATGGTTTGAAGAGTTCAA
Organism: Phyllomedusa bahiana; assembly: GCA_025379985.1. Classification (NCBI taxonomy): domain Eukaryota; kingdom Metazoa; phylum Chordata; class Amphibia; order Anura; family Hylidae; genus Phyllomedusa; species Phyllomedusa bahiana. Next base: position 20,590 of record JAODAL010014983.1, read on the forward strand.
GACGGGGGCCCTCAGAGAAGGATGCTGCGAATACGTGCCGCGAGTAATGCATGTCTATGGGTCCCCCCCCGCACCTCAGGAGTACGAGCTAATCAGTGCGACTCCCAAGCACCCTGCGTACTTGTGGGCCGTATAGTACGCCCCGCAATTACACTGTGTGAACATAGCCTTAAGGAGGAAACTATTTTTTCGCCCTGCTCTAGAAACGGCCCTGTCAGTCAGGGCCAGTTATACTAACTGGTACAGTGGGCCTGTACCGCAGTTTTATGTCCATGCTTCAATATCTACGATTTAGCAAAGAAAGCTACTGTCTGAGTATATCTAGACATAATTGCTTGTATTTCAAGCGAATACACCTATTACTTGGAAATAATGCAGAGACTGCAAACATTTTGCAACTTCTGTTAAGAGGCGCAGCACACACAGCAAATCTGCGAGTCAGCTGGAGGAAGACGTAGATAAAATAACAGCTCTATGGGGAAATCTGGGATTCCTAGAAGTTGCTATTTACAGACTAAGCAAACAAAATATTTCCTTTAATATTACTGAGAGTAATAGCAAAGTAACTGCAATAAAGATATCAATAATTAATAAGAATACCGATGCCGTAGTGCATACAATCAGGTATCTCTGGAACGCTGAATGCGCCAATCTTAAAACCGTACCATGACAGAGTATTCCTAGGAGGCAGATCAACTATTTTTCCATTGTAATTGCTTAGGTGTGAGGGAAAAACTGCACTCTTCTGGATTGAGCTTCCATGCAATCTGGATAGTAATACTGCCGAGCAGATCATTCAGTTCGCTAAAATAATAATAGAATTCCGGAAAAAGGTCGGGATTTGAGAGGTTCAATGATTACAAAATACTTACAAAATTCACTTACAAAAGAAATTTTATTACTCATGCCACCTGCTCCAGTTCCAGTGAATTTTACAATGCACACGTTAACTACTTCTTCTACAGTGACCACTGATATGATATGTTAAAGAGGTTGTCTCACTATGCTGTTTCAAAGAGCTGTAACCAGCTTCAACCTCACACTTCCTGGTCAGGCTGTGGGTGGTTCTACAGCAGTGATTGGCATATCTGTTCTATTCCTAGATAATTCTATTGGAGTACTGGAGGTTTGTAAATAGCAATATACCAGGCTATAGAACTCAAAGTACTCACATAAACAGTAAATATGTAGCCAGCTCCAATCATTCTGGTTGTGCACGGAAATTCGTTCAAGCAACGGCCACAAGAATGCAAGGACCAAAAGTGTGCTGGAGTACTTTTGGTCCTTATAGAACTCAAAGGCATACAACTTGTCATTAACTTAGGTAAACAAGCTCCTGGGCTACAGGTAAGACTAGGCAGGGAGTGTCTCCTCATGGTCCGACAGAGCCCGGTGCAATCACATAAGAAAAAGAGCAGGCAGAAGTGGTCATAACCAAGAGAAAGTTGTGTACACTAGCTGTAAATGTCATCTTCATCTCCTAAATCAAAGCTAAATCAAAACAGCAATGTATTTTATAATAGTCTTCATTTACTTTAGAAGCTAATCATTGCCCCTTTTGAGGTGGTGTTTCACTTCTGGTGACAGTAGGTGGGTGGGTATTGTGACTGGACTTAGGTTGGATGGTGATCCAAATACAGTACCTTCTATTGAAGCCCATTACCCCTTATGGTGTGTCATATAGTCCCCAAATAACACAAATATCAATCAGCCCCAGACCCACCATGCCCATGTGCCCACCCCTGCTTCCATGTGAGCCAGTCTGAGCCTGCTTCTGTAAGGCTATGTTCACACGGCTTAAAATGGGCTGTATTTCGGTCCGTAATTACGCGCCGAAGTGCGCAAATTACGGGCCGAAAACGGCCCATTCATTACGGTAAGTCACAGTTCTCATAGAGAACTATGTATTACGTCTCCTTTCCCCGCCCGGCTAATCCGCGGGGCGGGTATATAATTGACTTGTTAATTACTCGCGGCGTATACGCGCCGCTGGCAATTAAAGTCATGGGGCCGGCGAAGTGCCGGCCCCCTGCTCAGTCCCCCGCTCCCGTCCACACGGCGTAATTGCGGGGCGTAATTACACCCTGCAAATACACCGTGTGAACCTAGCCTAAAGGGTTTCTTATGGATATTTTTCTCACCCGGGTCGGGACGACGGGTAGGCATCCGCCTAGGGCACCACTTCATGCCAGGCAAGAAGAGGGCGCAAGGAAGCATAGCCTCCTATGTAATCGGCCCAGTACATCAGGAGGAGCATCATCACTTCATAGGAACTGGGCAGTAAACAAGAACAATTCACTGGATCTACATTCTGCTCCATGACCTTGTCTCATCAAAAGGGAACTGCCTTGTAACAATATAATAGGACTAAATGTGAAGAAACACACATCTAGATGTATATCATTTATACCTTGCTTTATCCATTTAAACATGCAGCAAATGAAGAAGCCTGATCTGCTATGAATATAGCATCCTGCGCACAGCGGACAAGATAATTGATTTAAATGAGACATATGCTGTTCCCATCGGATTTGTACAGAAGGAAGCTGAAAAATCATCTTAACTCTTTATAGTCCAGATACATTTTAACAATGCTCTATTAAATAGGAAACTCAGCTAATTACAATGTGCTACAGTTTATCGTTACATACAGAGTTCAGAAACTTACCAATATTACAATACCAATATTGAAGAATAGGTTTTCCAGTGAAAGGAGTTTTGACACTTGACAAAATCCCTTTCTGAGGCCAGCTTATAGAGATTTACAGGCCGGGCTTATTGAATGGGGAGAGGGCCAGGTTGGCACAACTCTCCCCCACTCAGGTCTATGGGCGTCCTGAATACAGCTGAGCACACTCGCTCGGCTACATGCGGAGCTCCCATCGAACTACATGGGGAGGACAGCCGCCAGCCCCCCCCACCCGTTCAGAGAGGTGGTCGGCTTGTAGATTTCTATGAGCCGTCCTGCTGCACTGACAAGCTCGACTGGCAAAATCCCTTTAAAGGGGTTTTGCCAAGAAGTGATTTCCTCAGCTAACAGCAGGGCTGTGGAGTCGGCAAGCCGAAGCCCCGACTCCTCAATTTCCCAAACCTCCGACCCCGACTCCCTCATACACGGCGCATGTTTAAGTGATAACTTTACTGTAGTAAAATGGTAACATCAGGCTGCTTATCACCTTATGATACAATAATCAAGCTATTTAGGTAGAACAGACACTGACAAGCAAAAGGGTAACAGTTTTTTGATCTTTTGAACACTTGTGGGTAGAGTTGAAGAAAAATCTGGATTTGTATCCAAGTCCATTCTGCACCAACTTTGTGTATTTGTAGAAGAGAACTGGGATCTGATTTTGGTAAATATATGATTGAATCTGATATAGAACCCATAAGGATTCAAGCAGTTCTGAAAACAAAAGTGGGATTGCCAAAATGCTAACAAAATAAAAAAAATTAACACTTTGATTTTTAGGAGCAAAACAGTAACAATGCAGTTACAGGAAAGAATCTGCAGAACTAAACAGATACTAAATGCTTGCAAGTCAAATTTATGTATAAGATAGGTAAGATGACTGTATATAAAATTACAGTAGTCTCAAAGTTGTAGTGGAGGGTGTGATATGGAGTCTGAAAGTCACAAGTTCAAAATATTGTTACCGTTTTGCTTGTCAGTGTAAAATATATTTATTGGATATGACTTTAGGACACAAAAAAATTGTAAATATGTAAAACACTGCAGGAACATTTGTGCAGTCTCTGAATTTGTTCTGAGAAATAGTATTGTCTCCATCAGATCCTGCATACATGACCTCACATCTGATCTCATTATTTCCAGGCTAGACAACGGCCTCTCTACACTAACTTGGGTTGGGGGCAAAGCGGTGACCACAGGGGCAACATCTCTAACAATGTCAGGGTATAAAGGAATGCCTCAGCCACAGTCAGTTTTGAAGAATGGTTGATCTCTTCTACTTCTTTGAAAGCAGGTGAAAAATTTTGCTGAAATCTGTTTGCCCTGGGGGCGGGATCTTTTTCCCTGGGGCAGCGCTGTGCCTGCTCCATGTCATCAATTACACTCCTCATGTGAAGAGGCTGAAGATATGGGAGCAGTAGCACTGGCCGGACCCAATTCCTCTTGCTCTTTGTATCGAACCAACTAACTGGACCAACTTATTATATATTTGGGAGTCGGTCCCTTTTATGACAACTCCGACTCCTCCAAAATAGCCACCGACTCCACAGCCCTGGCTAACAGGCTGAACTTGAGCCTTGAAAAGAGGGGCGTTGTGTTTTTGTGTTTAAAAAACAAGTGCCTCCTCTGTGATGTTATAGCACCACCTCCCATGCACGTTCCCGAGGCTCAGTCTCTCGCGTTGAGCAAACATCGTTTTGCTAAATCTGCTGGACTCGGGGAGGAAGAAGGGCTGAGTAGTGAGCCAAGGGATATATATATATATACACACACACACACGCATATATATGTCTGTCCACACAACAACGTATATATATACACACACACACAGTAAGAAATGTGTTCCCCTGACTTCCCTGCTGTGACAGCAGTGAGATGATTGCTTAATGGCCGTTCTTTCTAGTTGGCTCTGGTCTAAGAAGTGTAAATATTATCGGCATCTACCTGATAAGTGCAAAGAAACCTCCTCATCCTCAGTGCAGAAAAAAAGATTACCCTATTTTCCTTACACGTATATCTCATGGTCTAGTATAATATAATCTATCCCTGTGGAGAGAACAATAGAGCAATTATTATATCATTACCTACTATTTGTAAAGAGACTATGTAGAGATAAGAAGCAGCTCAACTTAAGTGAAATGATATGTAATTTTTAATTGTATAGGATGGCAGAAATGAAAAAGAAAACATTGCGACGCAATATAAAAAAAATATTTTCCAGAAATACTGATTTTAACAAAAATTCTCGTTTCTGATATGCCTTTAAATAGATTGAAAGAGAAGATTGGCCATGTAATATCCTTAACAAACAAAACAAAGTCATATAATGAATCCACGGGCAGCGGTGTGAGGAGATATCAGTCACAGAATCACATTATCATTGTACTGCTTATCTCAGCCACTTCCAGAGGGCTCGGAGACAACTGGCTCTTGTACAGCTTTGTTCACAGACGCCAATGATGTGCACGGACAAAATGCTTTGGCATTAATTAAAATAGGTATTTGCTCGCAGGTTCGATAAACCATAGCACGGTTCCCAAAGCAACGCGCTTCAGCATCAAGTTAGCAACTATTTCCAACAACACAATACCCCCAGGGTGTCTCAAGTAACTTAAGCACTGCGCGAAGACAAATATAGACACTGCTTTAGAGATTACCATACTCATTTATAGGGTGTCAGGAGGAGTCTACGGGATGATTAAAATAAAAGACAGAATTAACAAACAACAAAATGTGCAGAGATCACAGAGAAATCTACAGAAAGCACTACTTCTAACTTAGCATGTAATGATATATCAAGATTTCTAAACTAACAGCATAGCATCATTTCTAATGGTGAGAAAACCTCTTTAATATTGTTATAATAAAAAATGGCAGATTTAATGCAAACATTCTACTCTTAAAGGATGCATTTGAATTTGTATTATTTTTTCAGCATACTGATTCCAATAGTTATACTTGCCACTTCTCCCTCCTTGGATCCAGCGCTGCACCGTCCTCTCTCTCTCCATTGGTCTTCTCTTTTCTTCCAATCTTGAATCAAATGGATGTCACTGCTGCAGCCGCAGATTGGCTACAACCATCATGTGCCATGGGCTGACATCACTATTTGGAAGTAAATGCGCCAAATGGTGATGACAGCTAATGGCACCTGACTGCTGCAGCCAATTAGCAGCTATCGCGGTGACATCCGGGTCAATTCAAGACTGGAAGAAAACAAAGTGAAATGTATAAGTATATTCATATGTTTTTTGTTCGGTTTATTTTTTTTTTCTAGCATAATGCTGCCATCTCCAAAAAACAAACCACCTTTTTCAGGAGGCTCCCTCGGAAACACCCTAACCATATGTTCACTGGTAGGACACCCTCTAAGACCTAAAAAAGAGAGCTGCTGACAATCAGAGGTCCTCGCTCTGCATCTCCTGTGATGAGGAAACTGCTTTAAGTTTTTATGAAGTTGTCAGAACTAACAATGATCATATGTGGAGAAAACTGAATTTATTATCTTCCCACCATCCCACTCTATCCCTACACCTGATCTCTCTATCACAGTCAATGGCTACACTCTCTCACCAGCACCACAGGTCTGCTGCCTTGGGATAACCTCGGATTCCAACCTGTCCTTCAAACCACACATCCAAACCCTCACCTCTGCCTGCTGCCTCCACCTGAAAAATATTTCCCGAATCCACTGATTTCTTAACTCTGAAAGCACAAAAATGCTTGTCCATGCCCTTGTCATCTCCCGCCGAGACTACTGCAACATCCTTCTCTGTGGCCTCCCAGCTAACACCCTCGCTCCCCTCCAAACCATCCTTCATTCTGCTGCCCGTCTTATCCACCTCTCTCCTCGCTACTCCTTTAACTCTCCCCTCTGCCAATCCCTTCACTGGCTTCCCATTGCCCAGCGAATCCAGTTCAAGTTAGTAACATTGACCTACAAGACTCTCCATAACCTCTCCCCTCTATACATCTCTGCCTTAATCTCCAGATATCTCCCCTCACTCAATCTCTAATCCTCACAGGACCTTCTTCTCCGCTCTCCTCCTATCAGCTCCTCACATAACCGTCTCCAAGACTTCTCTTGTGCTTCCCCCACACTCTGGAACGCACTGCCTCAACACCTCAGATTCTCCCCCACTCTCACTTGACTCAAACGTAACCTGAAAACCCATCACTTCAGGATTGCCTATACCCAACAATAACCCCGTTGCACTACCCCACACCACAAAAATGTCTGCCCCTCACCTTCTGTCTCTTCCCTCCTTCCCTGTAGACTGTAAGCCCTCACAGGCAGGGCCTTCTCTCCCTCTGTACCAGTTGTTAGTTATTGTCACCTTTGTACTTGTTTGATCTATGTTATATACCTATGTTATATACCCCCCTCGAATGTACAGCGCTCTGGAACAAAGGGCGCTCCAAAATAAATAATAATAATAATGAATTGGTTGGCATTTGTTCTATAGGTGGCAATACACATAAGATGGAAGTAATGGTTGAATGACATCCTCTGGTGAATGATCAATTTGTTGGCGCAGCCATAGACTTTTTAGTCCATATAGACCAATACAGTCATTCAATCTGGCCCTACATGACCAATGAACCCGGAGGAAAGACAAATGGTCTTTTTGGGAGTATTCTGGGAGTGATTTTTTTAGGGAAAGACATGATTATCAGGAAAAATGTTAACCGTGAATTTCAGATGATGACAGTCTGTCATCGGTCTATCACGGCACACCATTAGAAACAGCAGCAGCTTAAAGGACATTATATTGAAGTAAAGGGGTTAGCTCACTACAAAACTTAGCTTTCAATATGTAGGGAACATTAAATGAAGAAGTTTTCCAAATATATTGCTTTTGTTTATTTTTCTTTGTAGAGGAGATGAAAGTGATTTTATCAGCTCTGAGTGCACTCGGGTTTCTCTAGGTTGCCAACCAGATCTGTCCTGCTCTCCCTCCTGTTTGTCTTATCTGATGGCAGAGATAATGTCATTGCACAGAACTGCCTGCAGCTTGAGAGCTCAAGTGTTATCCGATTTAACAAACCAAGACTAATTACTTTTATTTACTTTTTGGACTTTAGATAAATATCTCCTGCTCTCATGTCAGCGTAATTAGCATACTTTTGAATACAGAGCTGATATGCAAATCACCCACTGCCTAACCAGGAAGAGACAGAATGCATGAATGAAAGCATCTTTTGACTATGTGAAACAGCATGGTGAGACTACCCCTTTGAAGGGGGGTTCTCACTATGGGCAGCTAAACCGGACATTTCATTGGTCTGATCTGTCTCAAGATGTATTTTAGTAGTTTTTTTCCCCGAGTTAAAGGGGTTGTCTCATCTCAAAGTTTCATAGTATGCTTGAGTGAAATAATGCTGCTTTGCTCTGTCACTTTGTTAAGCTGTCTGCAATTAGCACACTTCTCTGTTTATTAGTCTAGATTAGTTAAATTACCATCTACCAGGACAGGAGAAGCTGCTGAGCTAATGTAAACAGTAGAGTAAAGCCGGCTGAAAAACCGTGCAGTGGGGACATGAACTAAGACAATGACACACCACCAGCAATTGTGAACGTAAGTAAGCCCTCCCCCAAAAATAAGCCCTAGCCCTTTTTTGGGAAATGAAAATAATATAAGACACGGTCTTATTTCTGTAAAAACACAGTATATCATGTCAAATGTAATAGAAAGTACTGCTACAAAATATGAAGGAGTGAAAATATATATCAAAACAAAAAAAATACACATCTCAGGCCCCGTTCACACGGCTTATTTGCCGACGGATTGGCGCCGTATTCCGCGCCTGATTTGCGCTTCAATACGGCGCCACTCTGTCGGAGTCATTACGGTAATCCACTGCTCTCATAGAGAACAGTGGATTCCGTCGCTCCCCCCCGCTCGGCAAATCCGCCGCGGGGGGAGAAAGTGACATGCACATTATTTACGGCGCGGACGCGCCGTAAACAATGCATTGTCTATGGGGCCGGGAGCGGCGCCCCCGCCGCCCTCCGGCCCGCCCCCCCCCCGCCCCTTATTCACGGGGGATTTGTGCGCTCAATACGGCGCACAAATCCGTCGGGAATAAGCCGTGTGAACACGGCCTAATGGTACAGTCTAAAGAGAGTCTGATACACAAATACAGTAGAGCCCAATAGATATATTGTCCTATCTTTACGTTCTTTTTTGGTCTATATTTTGCTTTTGTCTATAACTACCAGTTATAACTACTTTCTACTATATTTTTTATGGACCCTATTTACACATATATAATGTTTGTGGAATTCTCAAGTATGTGTTATTTGTTTATGGGCTTTTGGCTCTTTTTAAGTGACTTTAAGGGCTTGTTCACACGACGTATTTGTGATCCTTTTTACGGATCCGTAAAACGGATCTAACAATTGTCAGTGTGATTAACATTGAGTTCAATGGCAAAAGCTCATTGCTGTTCTCACGGGAGATCAGCGATGCGCTTTTGAGGGCTCTTCTGCACTGTGCTTTTCGCATCCTCTTTAAGAATTGACATGTCAAGTCTTCTTGCGATTTACGCAAGTGAAAGCCCATAGGAGATAATGGAGTCCACTTTTGCCACCTGTCCAAAAGCGCTCCACACTCCGGGCACGTATCAGCTGCGCTGAAAGTGGATGCGAAAAGCGTAGTTGGCGGCCGGACCGGGCATCTGCGGCTGGGGGAAGGGAGGGGTGCTGGGGGGGGATGGATGGATGGAGGGAAGGGAGGGAGGGGTCCCTGCAGGGGATGGAATGGATGGACGAAGGGGAAGGTAGATTTGCTGCAGGGGATGGATGGATGGACGGAAGGGGGAAGGTGAGGTGCTGCAGGGGGATGGACGGCTGGGGTAAGAGGGGGAGAAAGAGAAGAAGTTGGGGGAGAAAGAGAGAAAGAGGGGGAGAAAGAGAGAAAGAGGGGGAGAAAGAGAAAGGGGGAGAAAGAGGTGGCGAAAGAGAAAGGGGGAGAAAGAGAGAGAGAGGGGGAGAAAGAGAGAGAGAGGAAAAAAGGAGAGAAAAAAAAAGAGAGAGAAAAAAAAGGGAGAGAAAAAAAAAGGGAGAGAAAAAAAAGGGAGAGAAAAAAAAGGGAGAGAAAAAAAAGGGAGAGAAAAAAAAGGGAGAGAAAAAAAAGGGAGAGAAAAAAAAGAGAAAAAAAAAGGAGAGAAAAAAAAGGAGAAAAAAAAAGGGAGAGAAAAAAAAGGGAGAGAAAAAAAAGGGAGAGAAAAAAAAGGGAGAGAAAAAAAAGGGAGAGAAAAAAAAGGGAGAGAAAAAAAAGGAAGAAAAAAAAAGAAGAGAAAAAAAAGAGAAGAAAAAAAAAGAGAGAAAAAGAGTCCGGAAAGCGGATCCGTAAAACGCAACTCCAAAAGCATACAATACGGATCCAAAAAAAGTATCAACTGTTGCGTTTTTTGGATCCACTTCACGGATGCGCTTTTCCCTCCTCAAAAACAGATCCGTAAAAAGGATCAAATACGTCGTGTGAACAAACCCTAATTCTAATCTTTTTCCAAATAAAGTATTTTGACGTTGGGGTGCTCCCCTTTTTTCCCCTCTTATGAGACTTTTGATATTGGCACACCTGTAACATCCCTTGTTCTATTGGTAGTGCCCACTATTCCTCTTGGTTTATCACATTCTGAACAAAGACATTTTACTAAAGCTTTCAATATTTGTCCTAAGTTTTTAACTGGACATGAAGAGAACCTAGCAATGTAAAAAGTACACGGTAACATCATGTTCACTATTTAAGAATGTTATTGTAGTTATAGCGCTCCACATTAACTATTAGAAATATTAGAAAAATGTGAAGAGCTCTTGAACAGGGCTTTGGAGAGTTGCGGTTTGTAAAAGGAGAGAGGCTTGTAAAGCCATAAAACTGCTGCTGACGCAAACATTGCAATGGAAGCTTTAACAGTGCATAATGAATAAACTCAACATACTGAAAATGCTAGCTATAAATTGATAATAAACCTAATATTCTTATGGAGGTATGTTCACACAATGGAATGTAACACAGAGTTTGTCATGGAGTCCAAGCGCATTCCACAACAAAATCCATGACCCTCCTGCCAGGAATCCACATCACATTATACCTTAATGGAAATGCAAACTACAGGGACGGTTTTTCCGCTTGCAGATAAGAAATCCAGGCTGTAAAAAATAGAAATAAGCAACATGTCAATTACTGACCGGCAATGAGTAGACAGGGTGTGAATTACCCCCCACTCAATAGTCTGTGTCCGTAAACTGCAGTGAAAGCCAATGCATGTAAAGTTAAAGGGGTTTTGCCACAATCTCATTTCATACTTTCTGTATCCTGCTCTTCAGCTCTGTGTGCTCAGAAGGGGGCGTGTGTGATTTGTTTGAATTGCATATCATGGGACCCAGCAGGCTGACATCACCAGGCCTTTCCTCTCTGTAGTCAAAGAAAGATCTGTTTATGTAAAGCATTGTGAGTAGCTGAGAGGTGATGTTTTTGCCTCCAGGCACAAGGGTCCTCGGTTCAAATCCCTGCAGGAACCAAACCTGTTTTTTTTTTTTTTTCCCTTTATCAATGCACAAACCTCATTGAGGTTGCTTTTTTATTTACTTGCACTGTTTGACTAATTACTAAGGAGTACAGAGGAAAGGAAGAGAATGACAGCACCCGGGGTTTGAACACTCAGTAGCTGCCTGAGAGGAGAAGTGATGTCTGAGCATGTGCGACCAGGACTGAGGAGCTCACAGCCCTGGTCGTATCCCCTGGAGACGAGCTGTAAACAATGGATCACTAAAGGAGCAGCTAAGACAAAAACAGTGCAGAATTTTTAACAATAATAAATGTTGAAAATGTTTGTTACATCATTTGCAAGCTTCCCACGTCAATTTTACTTCGTGGCAAAACCCTTTAAGAAATAATCTGAGAGGATCTGGATTCACAATGGATTTTCCCAATGGGAAGAATTTAGTCATGTGAACGTAACTTTAGAGTTTCCATTAACAATGCAAACATGCTTCTATTAAGTTTACAAGTAAATGTTCTGCTCTAGATTTTCAGTAGAATTTTGCAAAAGTGAAGTGGATCCAATTAGTCCCATTTCCATGCTGCACCTGCACACACACACACACACACACACACACACACAACACACACAACACACACACACACACACACACACACACTTGTATTTTAAATAGATTCAGTATGGTGTGTTACTTGAAATGATTTGGCGCTTAGGCGTCCAGGGGGAGGGTTTACTAAATGATTGACAGCTTTTCCTGTATGAGTCTGCATAAAGGTCAATCACTGATGATGGCCACTTTGCCTGTAGATGTTAGTAATTTTTACTTGCCTATTGAAGATATGTCATTGGGGAAAAGGCGCAATAAATATGTATTATATATATACCTCTATCTCAAGAAACACATCATACTGAATCTTTTTAAAACACAACACATCCATCTGTTCAGCTGCTCTAACTCTATAACTTGATGGTAGTAGACTGAACAGCAGTTTAAGAACAAGTAAATGGGTTGAAATGCAATGGATTATAAAACTCTTAGGGCTCAGTTCACACATTGAGGAGTTAACACCCCAAACACATTTTTAATATATTTTCCTTTTGTCTAGGCCACAGGAAAAAAAAAATGAGTAAGCTAATTGTTTATATCCATGGACTAATCCTCATACAGACCGGAAGCAGGAATCAGCCGGTGGCATTTGCGGGAATATACATCATAAAGGGTCTTGTCCTATTGAAAATAACTTTATTGAAATGGGGCCAAGTTGGGCAGAAAAAAAAAAAAAAAAAGCTCACTGGTGATACGCTCCTGTTTACTGTTGCGTGTCTAGACAAGAACCAGATCACCAGGAGCTCTGGAGTGGCTATGACAGGGGACAGATGGGTAACAATCATACTTATTTATTTTTTTGCCCACCCTCGCCCTACTTCAATAGAATTATTTTCAAATAGACAACCACTTTGGGTATGTTCACACAGCGTCTTGCGTCCGTGTGAACATCCGCTTTCCTGATGCGTCTTTGGGTCCAACAGAACAATTAGCAGTGACTTTATCACTGCCGGCAATGACAAACAAGCAGCGGCTTTCACATGAGAGATCACTGCTGCGTGTTTGCATCACGCCTGTCAGGTCCATCTTTCGGATGCGATCCAAGAAATGACATGCAATTTTTGATCGCATATGCTTAAGGCCCGACAGGCGCAGTGCAAACACCAGCGGTGATCTCTCTTTGTGAACGCCGCTGCTTTGTCTGTCATTGCCGGCAGTGATAAAGTCACTGCTAATTGTTAGATGCGTCTCGGGGTCCGTTTCTGATGGACCCAGAGACGCATCACAAAAGCGGATGTTCTTATGGAGGCAAGACACTGTGTGAACATACCCTCTACCGCCAACTTGTGACCATTGCCTAAATAGAAACTAAATCAGGATTACAGAATTGGTTATCGTAGGCCCCTATACAGGAGCAAGCTGGGGTCAGATACCACTGATCAAAATCCTATCTAAATTGTTAAAAGTAAGGATTACTGCATGCAAGGATTACTTATTGGAGAAAGCCTGGCAATGAATTACACTGGCAATGGATTTCATTAAAGACTGTTATGTTTTTCCAGCACCCACTCCTCACCACAGGCTCTCTACAATAGTCTACATTCCAGCATGTTACCATAATAAAGTCTTGTTCACACCAGGGCTGTGGAGTCGGTGTCCATTTTGGAGTCGGAGTAGTTATAAAATGGATGGACTCAGACTCCCAAAATATATAGTAAAATGGTACAGTTAGATCAATGCGGTGCCAAGAGCAAGAGGAATTGGGTGTTGCCAGTGCTACTGCTCCCATATCTTCAGCCTCATCAGATGAGTAGTTTAATTGATGACATGGAGCAGGCAGAGTGTTGCCGCAGGGGGAAAGATTCCGCTCCCATAGCAAACAGATTGACCAGATTTGAGCAAAATTTTTCACTTGCTTTCAAAGAAGTAGAAGACTTCAACCACTCATCAGACCTGTCTGTGCCTGAGACAATTCCTTTAAACTCTGAAATTGTTAGAGATGTTGCCATGTGGTCACCGCTTTGCCTCCAACAAGTTAATGTAGAGAGGCCATTCTCTAGCCTGCAAATAATGAGATCAGATGTTTTCCAATAAATATATTTTATGTTCTACCTAAATCGCTTGATTATTGTATGATAAAGTGATAATAGTCCTTATTTTACCATTTTATTACAGTAAAGTTATCACTTAAACATGCGCCACGGATGAAAGAGCGGGAGTCTGAGTCGGTGTTGGGGAAATGGGGAAGAAGTAGGAGCTTTGGCTTACTGACTTGACAGCCCTGGTCCACACACGGTGGAATTTTACACGGATTTCAGCATGAAATCTGTGTGTGTTCTGCCTCTGATCTATGTCCCATTATATCTCGTAGGAATGTGCACAGCAGGGCTGTGGAGTCGGAGTCGGTGGCTATTTTGCAGGAGTCGTCATAAAATGGACCGACTCCGACTCCCAAAATATATAATAAGTTGGTCCAGTTAGTTCGATGCAGTGCAAAGAGCAAGAGGAATTGGGTCCTGCCAGTGCTATTGCTCACATATCTTCAGCCTCATCACATGAGGAGTGTAAGTGATGACATGGAGCAGGCAAAGCTCTGCCCCAGGGGAAAAGATTCTGCTCCCGTGGCAAACAGAGTTCAGCAACATTTTTCACCTGTTTTCAAAGTAGAAGAGTTTAACCATTCATCAAACTGACTGTGGCTGAGGCAATTCCTTTATACCCTGACATTGTTAGAGATGTTGCCTCTGTGGTCATCGCTTTGCCTCCAACCCAAATTAGTGTAGAGAGGCCGTTCTCTAGCCTGGAAATAATGAGATCAGATGTGAGGTCATGTATGCAGGATCTGATGGAGGAAATACTATTTCTCAGAACAAATTCAGAGACTCCACAAATGTTCCTTAGTGTTTTGAATATTTACAATTATTTTGTGTCCTAAAGTCGTATCCAATAAATATATTTTACACTAACAAGCAAAATGTAACAAAAGGTTTGACTTGTGACTTTCAGGCTCCATAATCTCTCCATCCACTACAGCTTTGTACATGAGTCCCACTGTAATTTTATATACAGTCATCTTACCTATCTTATACATAAATTTGACTTGCTAGTATTTAGCATCTGCTTAGTTACAGTTTTGCTCCTAAAAATCAAAGTGTTAATTTTTATTATTTTGTTAGTATTAGAGAAATCCACCTTTGGTTTTCAGCTCTGCCTGAATCCTTATGGGCTCTGATTCAAAGTCAAGCACATCTTGACCAAAATCTGATCTCAGGTCTCGTCTACACATTCCCAATGTTGGTGCAGACAGCTTTTTCTTCAACTCTACCCAGAAGTGTTCAAAAGATCAAAACATTGTTACCCTTTTGCGTGTCAATGTCTGTTCTACCTAAATAGCTTGATTATTGTACCATAAGGTGATAAACAGCCTGATGTTACCATTTTACTACAGTAAAGTTATCACTTAAACATGCGCCATGTATGAGGGAGTCGGGAGTTGGTCAGGAGTCAGAGTCGGAGGTTTGGGAAATTGAGGAGTTGGGGCTTCAGCTTGCCGACTCCACAGCCTTGGTGCACAGTAGTTCATACTATATGGGAATCTTTGTCACAGAAAAAATATATTCTAAAGTCTAATGGGAAAAGAGCTAGCACTCTTCAGCGCCCTATATTGAATGTAGCATTCATCAAGTCAAATCTAACTCAATGAGCTTTGTGATGTGAAAGGGATTAATGTCATGCCATCTAGATCATCTACAGAATACCATTTTGGGGTGTTTGCCCCTCATCAATGCAGACTAGAACACTGTTGCTACAAGAGTCCCAGGTCTGTTCCCACGAGCCTTTTAGATTATATTTAAATGTCAGTGAGATGTTCAAGGCAAATAAGTCTTCAAACATTCCCTAATGAGAAACCTTACCCCTTTTGAGAAAACAAAATAAGTGACCTGTCACTTCTTGATGAGGTTACTACATGGAATTTGCATAGGAAAATGCAGTAGACAGACAGGACACGGATTTACTCAATTTAGGGACCATCCACAAGACGAGTAAAATGTACTTGTCTGATTTTGCCATTGAAAATCGCATTGGACGATACGGTTTTCAATGAGTATTTTACATGGTATTGCATGTGGATTTAGGGTGGATTTTTTAAGGTAGTTTACAGTCAGAAACGTTCCATTAATTTCTATGTGGTTTTGGATCAAATTTGTGTTAAAACCACATGCAAATGTTTGAGGAGTGTTTACACAAGGTTCTTAGTCATCTCTACTGACATCAATAGTAAATTTCCACACGGAATACAACCAAAGAATGAATATGTTCTAAGTAGGTGTTGTACAAGGCGTGTTTTCTATTGCGGTCAATGGGAAAGGATTACTTTTGGTTTTAGAGGAGTAGATTCTGACTTGACATATTCATCATGTGGACATAGCCTAAGTGGGGCTTATCCAGATCCAAACCTGTAGCAAAATCTGACCCATATAAAGTGAAAATCCACAGCAGATATCCTAGGGCAGGAGTGTCAAACTTATTTTCACTAAGAGCCACATCAGCATTATAGTTGCCTTCAAAGGGCCAATGCCTGGGTAGGGCTGTCAGAGCTGATCCACAACGTGAGTTGCTGAACAGAGTGGTGTGGAGATATGAGCCAGAGCTTCAACTTAAAGACGGCTGCTGATCCCCATTCTGGTGCCACTGCCTCTGCCAGGTGCTGGCTGTGTCCTCCGCAGAAATTGGAGAACCTATTCTTCTCTATCTGGACCTTGTCCATCCCTGCACACTGTGTCTAGGCTCTTCAGGGCCACATAAAATGATCTAGTGAGCTGCAGTTGGCCAGCGGACCTCGAATTTGACACGTGGCCTAGGGCAGTGGTCTGCTAAGTGCGGCTCCCCAGCTGTTGGGAAACTACAATTCCCATCGTGCCACTGATATAGATTATATAAATGCATGATGGGAGTTGTCGTTTCCCAACAGACGGAGAGCTGCGCTTTGCAGACCACTGGCCTTAGCTCCAAGTAACAGAACTGATATGCCAATTACTATAGAACCACCCACAGCCTGATCAAGAAGGCTGGGTGCCGTCTCAGATTTTCAACAGAAAGGGCCTTAGAAGAGCTACTGTAAGGCTATGTTCACACAGCTTAAACTGGTCTGTATCTCGCCCCGTATTTTCCGGCGTACTGTGCTAAATTCGGGGCGAGATACGTCCCGGTCATTACGGTAATCCACAGTTCTCATAGAGAACTATGGATTACGCCTCCAATCCCCGCTCGGACAATACGCTGCGGGGGGAGATAAGTGACATGTCAATTACTAGCGGCGAATACGTGCCGCTAATAATGAATGTCTATGGGCCGGCGGACTGACGTCACTCCCCATGCCCCACCCCTCTGCGGGTGTCGGCGCGAGCTCCTGTAGTCCCGGCGTAATTGCGGGGTGTAATTACGCCCCGCAATTATGCCGTGTGAACATAGCCGAAGTCTTCCTTTTACACTTCTGCTATGAATAGCCAGATCCAGCACCTGACCTGCAGCAATGAATCCAAATGACTTGGGGTGAGTTCAAACGGTGTATAGCAGCACGCATTTTTACATGCCGCTATACACCTGCTGTTGAAAGTATGAGCTGGCCAGTGCATACTTTCAACAGCCGGCAAATCATAGCACTCAATGAATGCTATGATTTTACCATATTTTCTGGGCGTACTTTGGGCGCACTGTAGCACAAGAATGGCCCAAAGTAGGCCCCGCAAATACGCCGTCTGAACATACTCTCACACTGTGTTCTGCTGTGATGTCTGGGCAGAAAAAAAGCTGCATGAAGCTTTACTTCACGTGTGAAATCTGGTGGAATCTACCACAAATTCTCTAACACAGATTAAAATAAGATAAACTTACCTGCCAACATGTTAAAGTTTAAAAATCCCCTATGGCTTCTTATGTGACCCAGCTAAATTGACATTTCACACAACTTATCAGACATGCCTTGCAGGTTTTTGTCACAATTCCTTATTCTCATACCTATTCGGTGGAAACGTAGCTTTAAATTAAGTGACAACCAAAAATAATGTTTACAGACTGCTTAAGAGACGACTCAGGAGACGGCCGATAGCCGAGAGGGCCGCTACATCAGCCACTGCCGATTGACACCTGCCCAATGTTATGTAGGATTGCTTCTCTGCCTCAGGATCCAACATAAGGCTATGGACTACATTTTATATAATGCCATGTTTACCCCTCAGGGCTTTGACCGTAAAGACATCCAGTTAAAGCAGCCTATACTTAAAACACTGAGATTTCCACACCACGGAAAATGAATGTGTTTTATATTAATGGCAGCACAATGTGCACGAGATGGAATCAGAGAGAGATGACATTTCCACGAGTTGCATAAGATTTATACACCCATAAATGTCACAATCTTAGCAGAGCACCTGGTGAGGATACGGCCGTTTATCATTGAAAGTAAAGGTCAAAGCGCTCTAGCAAACACACGTACATGTCTCCCAGCACTACGGCCTCGGCTGTTTAATAGTGCGGTGACGGTACAGGTCGTGCTTGGCTAAGAACTGGGACAGATTGTTTTTTTTTTAAAGAGAATCTGTGACCATTCCTAACAGACCCCCAGTAATCTTAGAATGGGACATCATGGCGCAACAGGACATGAAGGATTAACACGACGCTTTTGTGATCCGTTTTACGGATCCGCAAAACGGATCTAACAATTGTCAGTGTGATTAACATTGCGTTCAATGGCAAAAGCGCATCGCCGTTCTCACGGGAGATCGGCGATGCGCTTTTGAGAGCTCTCCTGCACTGCGCTTGTCAATTCTTCTTGCGTTCTACGCAAGTGAAAGCCCATAGGAGATAATGGAGTGCGCTTTTGGCACCTGTCCAAAACTCCGGGTACGTATAAGCGGCGCTTTGCATCCTGACAGCGGAAGCGAAAAGCGCATGGGCGGCTGGACGGGGATCACAGGTGAGCGGCGGCTGTGGATGCAGGGGGATCGATGGTGAACTGCTGCAGGGGAGATGGGGTGAGGTGAACTGCTGCAGGGGAGATGGGGTGAGGGGAACTGCTGCAGGCGAGATGGGGTGAGGTGAACTGCTGCAGGCAAGATGGGGGGAGGTGAACTGCTGCAGGCGAGATGGGGTGAGGTGAACTGCTGCATGGGAGATGGGGTGAGGTGAACTGCTGCACGGGAGATGGGGTGAGGTGAACTGCTGCACGGGAGATGGGGTGAGGTGAACTGCTGCAGGGGAGATGGGGTGAGGTGAACTGCTGCATGGGAGATGGGGTGAGGTGAACTGCTGCATGGGAGATGGGGTGAGGTGAACTGCTGCAGGGGAGATGGGGTGAGGTGAACTGCTGCAGGGGAGCCGGGCTGAGGAGAACATCTGCAGGGGAGATGGGGTGGGGTGAACTGCTGCAGGGGAGACGGGGTGAGGTGAACTGCTGCAGGGGAGACGCGGTGAGGTGAACTGCTGCAGGGGAGACGAGGTGAGGTGAACTGCTGCCGGGGAGCCGTGGTGAGGTGAACTGCTGCAGGGGAGACGAGGTGAACTGCTGCAGGGGAGACGAGGTGAACTGCTGCAGGGGAGACGAGGTAAACTGCTGCAGGGAGACGAGGTGAACTGCTGCAGGGGAGACGAGGTAAACTGCTGCAGGGGAGACGAGGTAAACTGCTGCAGGGGAGACGAGGTAAACTGCTGCAGGGGAGACGAGGTAAACTGCTGCAGGGGAGACGAGGTAAACTGCTGCAGGGGAGACGAGGTGAACTGCTGCAGGGGAGACGAGGTGAACTGCTGCAGGGGAGACGAGGTGAACTGCTGCAGGGGAGACGAGGTGAACTGCTGCAGGGGAGACGAGGTGAACTGCTGCAGGAGATAGATAGATAGATAGATAGATAGATAGATAGATAGATAGATAGATAGATAGATAGATAGATAGATAGATAGATAGATAGATAGATAGATAGAGAAAGAGATAACCTGAATGATAGAATGACTCAGCTTTTTATTTTACACAGGTCCTACTACACCACTTCCAGGCTTAGTAAGTTTAGGCAAGGGTATGCAGACGAATGTCCTAAGTGTCATCTAACTTCAGGTACCTTCCTACATCTAATATGGTCTTGCCCAAAGGTGTTGGGCTTTTGGTCCCAGGTCATCCAGTTTCTAAATGATAGGATGGGGTGCCCGATCCCACTTACCCCCACGGTTTGTCTGTTCGGTCCTGAGCCGGATAGCTTAGGTCCGCGGTCAACATATGCTTTCGCAACTGAAGTTCTCTATTACGCAAGGAAGGCTATTGCGCGAACATGGCTAGCTGCGAGACCCCCTTCGGTGGCTGAGTGGATGGGACTGATTAATAGCATGCTGCCACATCAGAAATGGTTGCTTAAGCGTAGGAATAAAGAAGGCAGATTTGATAAGATATGGGGAAGGTGGTTGAGCTCCCCTGGCACGGTGGGTTCGTTAAGGGCTTTGGAATATGAGGGTCCCCTGAGTCCCTGAGATGCGGTCGTCCTGGGCGTGGTCTTTTTTGCTAACTCCTGTTTTCGGGTAACCTGCGCAAGGATTGTGGAACATACTTACCTGTTAGATCATCTGGCCTCTTTATTGGGCTATATCTAGCTCACCTGAACAACTGAAATAACAAAAGTGTTTTGTTGATGCTTTACGCTTTTTGTATGTGTTCCCTGCTTGTTGCAGGGGAGGTTAGTTTCATTCTGGGTGAAACCTTGGGTACTTTCCCATATATCCTCATGGGTTGGTTGATGAAAGTCATGTAACTGCACATATGTATCACTATGTTATCATTTGTTGATAATTATTATGGTAGTGGCGGTAAGCCATATTATGTAACCTATAGGCTTTTGTACCTTTTCTTGATTCTTCAAATAAAGTTTTACTTGTTAATCAAAAAAATAGATAGAGAGAGATAGATAGATAGATAGGATAGATAGGATAGATAGGATAGATAGATTTGTTCCCCTTTCTCAAAACGTATCCGGAAAGCGGATCCGTAAAACAGAAGTGAAAAAGCATACAATACGGATCCAAATAAAGTATCAACTGTTGCGTTTTTCGGACGCGCTTTCCGGGTGTGCTTTTCACTTCTCAAAAACGGATCCGTAAAAAGGAAAAAAAACTCCTTGAGAACAAGCCCTAAGTTATGGCTCTGTGGTGCTCCGCTTCCCCTCCACCTTGTGTTAGTAGTTTTATATGTCTGCTAGCGGCTTTTCCATTAATGGGTCACCTACAGAGCAGTTTGCTCCAGTGCCTGCGTTGCAGTTGAGAATTTTGGTGGTACCTGGGAAGAAAATCGGAACTGCAGAGGTCATTGGTGGAGGAGTAGCAGGATTTGCTAAATAGGAACAGGTCCCGGTCTAGTTAACGAGAAGTTGAAGACCAGAACCAGAGCTAGGAAATGACCTGTCTTTATTGTCACAGTGGTAAATTAGGAAGGGCATGGTGACCATGCTTACGCAGGGTGGAATTTTCAGTATTTTAAGTAAGGTTATATGATACATTTTTTCATTGATGTTCAATTTTGGGTTATTCTTAGAGGGTTTTTATCACTAGAATTATCAGCATTAAACATTTAGAGAAACGTAAATAAAGACCATTACAAAATATATTGCTGTTAGAATTTTGCTTGGTTTCAGAGATAAAGCAGTTCTTATATCCTGCCTGTGTAGACAAGCTTCCCTTGGTTACTATCTCTTTCTGCTCTCATTGCTCCCTGGCGACCATGCTGAGTCACGCCCTGCTGTGTCTTATCAGTAAAACAGAAGCTTGTTTATCTAAATTACTGACAAACTTCAACCCTTTTTAAGCTCTGTAGCCTTCTGCCTTACTGTTTATACTCTTCTGTTAGCAATGTCCCTGTAACAGGCTTAGCTAGGAGTAGCAGAGCCAATATGTCAATTACTATAGAACCACCACAGCCTGACAAAGGTACAAGTCTGAAGCTGGCTGTGACTCTATGAAACAGCATGGTGAGAAAACCCCTTAAAAGGGTTTTCTCGCTACAAAGATCATATCTGTCATGACGAGGACAGTAAAAATAAGCACTTTTGCAATTGGTTTGCATTACTTGAATCAGTTAGTATAGCAGATATGAGCTAATCTGTGTGTGTCTAGAGCTATTTCTGCAGCAAGTGGTCAGGCCACGCCCTTTTCTGTGATTGGCTAACTGATATTTAGCTCAGCCCTGTTGGGACACGCTCCCAGGACAGGACACACCCCTGTGCTGTTATTGGCTGCCTGCACTCCCCTCTGAGCTGTGAAACAGCTTTCTATGCTGGCTGTATAATAAAAGCTTTCCCAGCGCTGTATGAAGGATCTGGGCAATTAGTCTCTAGCTGCTAGATTCACTCTCCCCCAATATAACTCAGCCTTATACTCTGTTTTCAGGCAGGAGGTAGAGGGGGAGCGGAGTGCATTTCTCACATTCGTTTAATCAGTTCAGGCTATATGTATAACTGGTTAGAGCAATACAGGTGTTCTGGTTACAAGGAGCTTGTGGAGCCTGGGAGGGAGGTGACAGCTCTGCAGACATGAGAACCATTGCCAGAGGTCTGCAGAGCTGTGACATCCTCTCCCTTCCAATGCTTACTCAGAATGATGATGTCACAAGTCTTCAGTGAGGAGAAACCAGCCCCTGGATTTGAGGCTGGAAGAGAGAGAGAGAGAGAGAGAGAGAAAGAGAATGAGAGAAAGAAGAGAGAGAGAGAGAAAAGAGAGAGAGAGAGAGAAGAGAGAGAGAGAGAGAGGACGAGAAAGAGGAGAGAAGAGAGAAGAGAAAGAGAGAGAGAAAGAGAGAAAGAAAGAGAGAAAGAGAGAAAGAGAAAGAGAGAGAAAGAGAGAGAAAGAGAGAAAGAGAGAGAGAAAGAGAGAGAAAGAGAGAGAAAGAGAGAAAGAGAGAGAAAGAGAGAGAAAGAGAGAGAAACAATTCATGTCTGTGAAAGCTTGTGATGGGAAAAAACATGGTGGCCTACTTTCATATTTATGAGTCGGTGATCTTATTTACTGTATATATTAACACTGGACTTGTGACACCATGATATGTCGGTCTTAGTAAAAACTAGTGTTCCTTATGAAATTCAATTCTGGAGCATCTTTCCTGAAATCTCAATGTTGTGGGGTCCCCATATTACTCTATCTAGAAAATCATAGCCAGTAAGTCAGATGGGTGTTACCCACTGGGGGTGTGCACAATGTGATATTGTCCAATTAGGGCTAACAGAGTCAATGTGTGCTGGACACACCCTATTTAAAACTGGAATGGTAACACCCATCTGACCGATTCAGTAATAACTATGTAAAAGGCATAACATAGGAACAGCACAGGGTTATAAGATGTTCAAGAATTGTTATTTTGCAGGGAACACAAGTATTTACTAAAACAGACAAGTCAGGAGATGTCACAGGCCCTCTTAAAAAGGGGAAGGGTGCAATATGGTGCAATAAGAGCAGTAACAGCGCAATGTGTCCTCAAAGCACATTAATAGTGTCCAGAATACAGTATTATAGGACTGTATATTGGAGAATTTCATTATTAGTATACCTTCACTAATAGTTACAGCTGATACACTTTCCTGTCCTCAGTCCACAGGTTTCATATGCTTTAATACAGTCCACTATACAGAGTGTTTCTCAACAACCTCTAAGGACTCGTGCCATTATAATCAATGGAAAACATCTATATGTAATTTAGAAATTATAAATGGCGCTCTGCTTGGAAAAGTCATCATTGGCTAATCCAGGTTGAGAGTTGTATTTTATATTGTAAAAAAACACCTGTACAATGCATTTCAAGGATATAAATCATCTTTGACGGATCTAGTATTCTTCCGTAAGATTACTGGCCCAAAAAAATTCCCAAAAATATCTGCTCCCATATTCATTGCTTCAAGTCAAACATGTACCTATGTAACTGTAAATTATGAGCAGTGGTGGACTTGACAATCAATAGCATTAGTAAAGTTTAAGGTGAATGTATGATTTTTTTTATCCCCGTGTTGGTAGGTTCATAATTTCTTGCTGGTTTTAAATTCTTTGCATAGACAAAGGTAAGGAATACAAATCTGGCTGCCGTGTCCCACCACTAGGTGGAGCTCAGGAGCTCACTGGGTACTGTTTTATTATGGGTTTCAAGGTATAAACTGTCTGCAGTGAACTTTCCATGGGGTTAGCTATTAAAAGGGTCATTTCATCACAGACAAATAGCTCACGTTAGAGCTGCAACAGCAATGAACTAATTTTTCTGTAGAAAGCAGCAGCTGGCCATTGGAGGCCATAAGTAGTGTGTTGCAGAATTTTGCATTTTTTGAGATTGCAGGCCTCCAGAGTAAAGACTGCTGCTTTTTATGTAATTAAGAAGTAACAAAAAAAATGTTAAAAGGAGTTGTCCATAAAAAACAAAACAAAAAAAACACAGCATTAGGGCCAGGAGCATTGCAGCTCCTGACAATCCGAACTCCTGCAGCTGGCCACTGGAGGCCATAGGTAGTGTGTTGCAGATTTTTGCATTTTTTGAGATTGCAGGCCTCCAGAGTACTGCTGATTTTTATGTAATTAATAAGTAACAAAAAAAAAAAATGTTAAAGGGGTTGTCCATAAAAACCCAAAAAAACACAGCATTAGTGCCAGGAGCATTGGAGCTCCTGGCAATCCGCTCTCCTTCACTTCTGGCTTCTCCTCCAGACACAGAGCAAAGACTCGTGCTTCGTGGGCTTCAGTGAATGGAGAGTACACCTCTTCAGCCTGTCAGAACAAGAACCCGGGAGTCGAGAGAAGCGGACTGCTGGGGGATCCAAGCGGCAGCAACGGCGGACAGCAAGGAAAGCATCAGGATTCTTTTTTTTGTCCCACCCTGACGCCACTTCCGTGAAGATTCTTTTTAATGGACAATCCCTTTAAAAGGGTTGTCTCACTACATTGATTCATCTTACCTCAGTCTTGTTTTCTTGGTTTCATTTTTGAATTCAGGGGAGTGTTTACTGGCCTCTACTAGGCTGCAGTAGAAGCCAGGTCTGTAGCTATAACAATCAGTGCTGGCAGCCTATCAGGAGAGATCAAACAGGTCTGTAGCTATAACGACCTGAGGAGCTGATGCAGCCCTTACAAGAGGGGATATCTAGGAATAGGTAGGACACTGTTAATGGACATATATTGCAAAGTGGCTTGTTTTTGCAATATCTTTAACATAAAAAGCAATCCTTGTAGCGAGACAACCCCTTTAAGGGTGCTCATTCACTCCACTAAGTGTGAAGGACTAAACAGTACAGTCATAGCTGTTCTTTCCAAAACACATCTAAAAATACATAGTATAAAAATTCACTCTTAACGATACAAATATGGGTAATTAAACTTTCTCTTTGTCACCCAAGGTGTTTTTTATTTGTTCTTTCCCTTATTTATTATAGTTCAAAACCTTTTCCAAAGCTATTCATTATGGGATAAACACGGCCCGTGCAGCTGCGGTGCAACCCTGCTTCTTCCACCCACCTAATCCAGGCTAAATATAAGCCATGTTCTTTTCACCACCTATATATATTCATAAATAACATCTTTAAACCCATCCATGTTTGCACTTTTTTAATGTCAAACTTCATTGTGAGGAATCCCACCGACAGCGCTGAAGGCTGCGACAGATTACACGTTACAGGACGGATGCTTGCAGGGCTTGTGTGCAGAAAGGGTTGCTCGCTCCAGTAACCAGAGGTTGAAGCGAGCTTTATTTTATTAGTTACTCCATTGTCTGGAAGGTTCAAACATTTTATGATACTGTTCAGAAACCATGCCAGGAATTTACCGTAGTCGTTGTCCTCATGTTACAGTTCGTCTCCAGACAAAAACTACAGCAAACTAAAAGCTCTCCAACCCCCACTCTCCGAAAGTCTTTTCTGGAGTCAATTATTTCTTAAAGGGAACCTACGACAGCTACTGAAATGTCTGTTTTAGTAAATGCTTGTGTTCTTTATAACTTAAAGGGGTTTTCTCGCTAAAAAGATCATGCTCAGATTATGGGGACAGTAAAAATAAGCACTTTTGTAATTTGGTTGCATTACCTCAGTCACTTAGTTTAGTAGATATGAGCTTTTCTGTGCATCTGTTTTCTATTTCTGCTGCTGCTAGTCGGGACATGTCCCCTTTTCTGTGATTGGCTGGTCGGAACACACCCCTGGATGGATTCCGCCCCTGTACACGCCCCCTGCACTGTGATTGGCGTTGGGATACACCCCCTGACAGGAAACGCCCCCTGCGCAGTGATTGGCTGCCTGCACACTCTGTATTTACGCCCCTCTGAGCTGTTAAAACCAAAAGAAAAACGAGAGGGCTGCTGTCTGTATACTCATATCCCAGCTCTAAGGTGAATGATCTGGGTAATTACTGACTGTTTAACTCATAGATCCCCTCATATAACACAGTCTTATGTCCTGCTTTCCCTCCATATAACACAGACAAACAGTCTCCTGCCTGCTAACAGAGGGGGAAGAGAGTGGGGGCAGTGTGCATTCCTCACATGAGTTTCATCAGTTCAGGCTGTGTGCATAACTGGTTATAGCACAGCAAGGAGCTTATGGAGCCTGAAGCTGAAGGTTCTGCAGACACAAAAGAACACTGGAGGAGGCTGCAGATCTGTTCTGTCCAGACAACCTTTTCCTTCTTCACACAGAATGATGATGTCACAGTTCTTCAGTGAGGAGAGACACGCCTCCTGGGAGGAGAAACACGCCTGCTGAGAGGAGAGACTCGCCCCTGGATTTCAAATTCAATCTCATAGAATTAGCTGAAGAGCACTAACAGTACAAACAATAACACCCCTTTAATAATTCTGGAGCATCTTCTCTTATAACTCTATGTTGTGCTGTTCCTCTGTTATTCCTCCTAGAAATCCATTACAATCTGACAACTGGGTGTTGCCAATTGTGGATATGTCCCTGCACAGTAAAAAAGTGTAATGGTAACACTCTTTTTTCATTACCAGTCTCCTTTACACTCACCTACTTTTTTTTATCTATGCACTAAGTCATGCAAGATCATTGGTCTTTTGCAAGAGAATCGGGCTTGCACAAGAGATATTCATCTTCGCTGAGAGCCTGAGTAACAATTGCCTACAGAAGTCCATGGAGAGGGGAGAGGGAGAGAGGCGGGGAATAGGGGCAGAGATCATTACAGAGATGGTATCAGTTGTATAGTGAGTGTCTTACCTCACTGCTAGACTCACAGCTTTACTGCTTCTTGATGCTTAAAAGGGTTGTCTCACTACATTGATTCGTCCTGTCTTCTTGGTTTCATTTTGAATTCAAGGGCGTGTTTACTGGCTTCTACTAGGCTGCAGTAGAAGTCAGGTCTGTAGCTATAGCGACCAGTGCTGGCAGCTTATCAGGAGAGATTGAACAGGTCTGTAGCTATAGCGACCTGAGGAGCTGATGCAGCCCATACAAGAGGGAATATCTAGGAATAGGTAGGACACTGTTAATGGACACATATTGCAAAGTGATTTGTTTTGCAAGATCTTTTACATCAAAAGCAATCCTTGTAGTAAGACAACCCCTTTAAGTCCTCCATGCTGCTGTTTCTGTATGAGAGTATCTTACTTTCAGTTCTTCCCCTCCCTTCTCCATGGACTAGATTGGGAGCTATAACTTGAATTCTCAATAAAGCAGAAACCCTGCCTCCTCTAGAAAGCACATTCTGTTAGTGATTTAGGACTATGAATGCACAGATAAGAAACCAGGAAATTGAGGAAAAGAAGGCTGATAACTGAGCAAGAAAGCATTTTTCCTTAAAGGAGTTTTGCCACAAGGCAAAATAGCCTTTAAAGGGCGTGAATGGGGAAATGCATGCGCTTCTGCAGCTCTCCCCCATTCATTTCTATGGGGGTTCCGAATATAGCCAACCACACTCACTTGACTATGTTCAGAAGTGCCATTGAAAAGAATGGGGAGAACAACATATGTGTTTCCCTCTCCCCATTCTCTGAGACTGGCGAGCTACCAGCTGGTCTCCAATGGGGAATTGCTTCAAAAATTACAAAAACCCTATAATAAAGATATATTATAAAGTTTCTTTTTTTTGCTTGTACTGCAGTTTTATGAAAATCTGAGTTATAACTGAAGATAAACTTTAAAGGGGTTTTCTCACCACAATGTCTAGTTTTTAACATGGAATGAAAGGTAAATGAAGACTATTACCAAATACATCGTTGTTTTAATTTTGCTTTGGACAGGACACCCTGCAGAGCTTTATCTCTAGTGAAATGGAAGCAGCCTCAAAGGGGCTATTCTGTTCTTGTGGGGGTCCAAATAAGCTTAAAAATAACAAAGAGTGCACCGAGAAAGAAAATCACAACATGCACTGTTGATGTGAAAATGCTTTCTGACTTTATTCCCAAAACGGCAGCTTTTTTATACTTTTGCAAATTAGTAGATAAAAAGCATCACATGTACCTGGCTGTGAGGGTCTATTGGTACGTCCTCATCTACAGACCCCTCATCACAGCTCAGGAATGTCTAAACACAGGGTGTAACTTCAGAAGAAGTGCCATCTTGGATTACACGGTGACTGTCTCTACAAACCTAACATGTGCCACCATTTTGTTAACACATTAGTGACAAGAGATATACATACAGCTTTTACATGCTGTATTACATAGGTGTGTGCCTACTATATGTATATATGTGAGGTATATACTAAATAATACATTAAAATGAAGACACAAAGGATCACACACATTATATATATATATATATATATATATATATATATATATATATATATATATATATATATATATATATATATATATTCCTTTGTTCCCATCCACAACACTAGCAACGGAGTTTGTTTACTTGAGTAAATAAGTTTTCACCCTTTAGAGCTCTGTAGCCTTGTGTACTACAATTTATAAATCTCCTGCAGTCATGTCAATGTAACAGGAATAGTAAGTAACAGCAAAGCTGATGTGTCAATCAACAGCAAACAGCCTGACCAGGAAGTATGAGTCTAAAGCTGGGTGTGGCTCTGTGAAACTGTATGGTGAGAAAATCCCGTTAAATGTGACTTTTACAGCTAAACCAATTACAAACATTAAAAATTTAACAACTGTTTAAGACTCTTTCTTCTTTTGCCTAAAAGAAGAGAGAACTAGATATGGGTTTACATTGCCAAAGCCGAGCACTTCTGTACAATATTCCAGACAGAATAAGAAACTGCTGGGCACAACATTGCCAGGCTGACTATTTATGCAAGCATTAGCTTATTGGCGTCCTTAGCAGGTACCCCTCAAGCGTTACTGGCTGCCGATAAACCTCCAGCTATGGCACGAGTCAGCAAGTCTGTCTCTGCCTTACAATAATAGGACATGCACATCATATTGCTCCACAATTACCAATGTGGCAGCTCATATAATAATTGCAAATCAGTATCACATAGATGGCCTGTGCCAGCAGCAAGATGTGACAACAGAAATCCATTGCCACTTGCTTATTTACTCCGCTATCCCAGGAAGACCACTCACAGAATGGCACTTTCACTTGGAATGGAAAGTTCTGCAGTTAACAGAATGTGATTACGGTTGAAGGCATCTCCTGCTATAATTAAACTCTAGAGAGAGCGAGGGCTGTTATTAGCGGCTCCTGCCTTACAAGATTACAGTGCAGGGAACAGAGAGAAAAAATACGCTTTGTTAAACTGCTCCATATGGGAGACGTTACGCAGGGTCATTTAGTAAACTCTCCGAGGGGAAACATGGGCTCAAAAAGCAGGGACGCCATGAAAGCGCGTTCACTGCTGAATCCTCATGAACATATACGATTTCAATGAAATCAGATAAAACTAGACCATTTGTGCCACAACATCCAGGCAGGACAGCTGTAGATCACACAGTGTAGATATCACAAAGACGAGTAGCTGCATCAAGCACAGAACAAAGCTAGATGACATTTAGAGGTGTTGTCTCACTACAAGGATTGCTTTTTATGTTAAAGAACTTGAAAAAACAAGTCACTTTGCAATATGTGTCCATTAGCAGTGTCCTACCTATTCCTAGATATCCCCTCTTGTATGGGCTGCATCAGGTCCTCAGGTTGCTATAGCTACAGACCTGTTCAATCTCTCATGATAGGCTGCCAGCACTGGTTGCTATAATTACAGACCTGGCTTCTACTACAGCCTAGAGAAGCCAGTAAACACGCCCCTGAATTCAAAATGAAACCAAGAAAACAGGACGAATCAATGTAGAGGTAGAGACAACCCCTTTAAGCATCAAGAAGCAGTATATCTGTGAGTCTAGCAGTGAGGTAAGACACTCACTATAGTTAAGATGAATCAATGTAGTAAGACAACCCCTTTAAATATCTAGGCAAACGTAAACAGGAAAAAAAACTATTACCAAATACATTGCTGTTCTGATTTTGCTTCCTTTCAGAGCTAGAACAGTTATTATTTCCTGCTTATCTGCCAAAACTTCCCTTGGTTACCGCTCTGTGGCAGTTGGTGACATTACTCCCCGCGGTGTCTTATCAGCAGCACTATACACGGTGTTCCAAATTATTATGCAAAAAGTGTTTAGGAGTGATAAGGCAAGAATTTTTTTGTTTGTCAGTTAAACTCATTGATGGTGATGTGTGTCAGGGCTCTTTATATCACTGAAAGCATTTGCAGACCCCTGTGCTAATTAGTTTGGCAGGTGTGTCCAATTAAAGGCAAGACTACTTAAGGAGGCTGTCCCACATTTATTAAGCAGCCTACATTTTCAGCCAAAATGGGAAAGAAAAAGGATGTGTCGGCTGCTGAGAAGCAACAAATTGTGGAGTGTTTCGGTCAAGGCCTGACTACAATCAACAGTGCCAAGACACTTCATCGTGATCATCACACAATGAAGAAGTATGTAGCTGATTAACAGCACACACGTGTGCGTGCTGATAAGGGAAAATTGAGGACTCTTTCCAACAGGCAATTAGTTAATGTTGAAAGAGCAGCTGCAAAAATGCCTTGTCATAGCAGCAGACAAGTTTTTGAAGCTGCTGGTGCCTCCAATGTCCCCCGAACAAGATGATGCAGGGTCCTTCAGAAGTTTGCAGCTGTGCGTAAGCCATCCTGTCGACACGCCTCTATCCTCTGCAACACGCAGAAAGGCTCCAGTGGGCCAAACAATTACATGAAGACTGACTTCAAAACTGTTTTGTTCACCGATGAGTGCTGTGCAACGCTCGATGGTCCAGATGGATGGAGTGGAGGATGGCTGGTTGATGGACACCCCATGCAAACACGGCTCGGCGCCAACAAGGAGGAGGTGGAGTAATGTTTTGGGCTGGAATCATGGGGAGGGAGATTGTCGGCCCTTTAGGATTCCTGAAGGTGTAAAGATGAACTCCATAATGTATGTGGAGTTTCTCAAACAGCACTTCCTGCCATGGTTCAAGAAGAAGAACCGTGCATTCCGCAGCAAGATCATTTTCATGCATGATAATGCACCGTCTCATGCTGCAAATAACACATCTGCATCTCTGGCTGCTATGGGCATAAAAGTGGACAAACTTATGGTGTGGCCCCATGCTCACCTGACCTCAACCTCATTGAGAACCTATGGAGCATCATCAAAAGGAGTGTCTATGATGGTGGGAGGCAGTTCACATCTAAGTAACAGCTCTGGGAGGGTATTCTGTCCTCATGCGAAGCAATTAAAGCAGAAACCATCCAAAAACTGACAAATTCAATGGACGAGAGAGGTCAGAAGGTCATTTCGAACAAGGGGTCCTATGTGCACATGTAACATCACCAAGAATAAAGTTTTGACTTGAAAACTGTTTGATTTCAGTTTGTAATAACCTGCTAATGTTATTAATTTCACAAATGACCATTTTGTTTTGTTCGTTAAAAAAATTAAAAGGTTGAAAACTCTGCTGTGCAATAATAATTTAGAATATGCATTTTGAGGGGTTTTTTTTTGTATAAAATATACTGTTATCATAGGCAGTTTGTTCAAAAACCTTTCAATTTATACTCTAATAGTTGATGACTGGAAAATTACAATGACTGCAATTCATATAGGTAATTTTGGAAAATAAGAGAAAATATTATTTGCACAGTGTAGTGTATTTGTGTTTCTTAGGGGGTGTTCACTCAGCACTGTTTGGAAGCATTTTTGCACGTATTTCAGGCACAATTTTGCCAAAATATGTGCCGAAGTACGCCCAAAACAATGCACACTACAGTTCTTATAAAGCACAATGTAAAATATGTGCCGTCAATCACACGACATGTATTTTACAGGTGTCTAAAAAGAACTGACTTGTCTATTGTTTCAGGTGTATAAGTGGCATTAAAGGGTTAAGCAAAGGAGGCAGAAATCTGCCTCGGGGCTGTTACGCACTGTTTGCGCTGTTCAAATGACGTGTTTGCAAGCGCGTAATTTCAACAGCGCAGTGAACGCGCTTTGCAGCACGTACAGCCTTACTGACAAACTTTAAGGCTATGTTCACACAGTTTAATTTGGGACATATTTCGGCCCGTATTTCGTAGCGTACTGCACTCGAATACAAGCGAAATGCGCCCCAATCATTACGGTAATCCACAGTTCTAAAGAGAACTATGGATTACGCCTCCTCTCCCCACTCGTGCTTGCCATTACTGGCTAAATTTTCACACCACCGGCGTTCCAAAGAACTCGAAACATGCACAATGTTCCACCGTGCTATTCAATGGTTAAGGAAGTGGCCGAATCTGCAGACTGTAAGGCCATGTTCACACGGCTTAAACTGGGAGGTATTTCAGCCCGTATTTTACGCCGTACTGCACTAAATACGGGGCGAGATACGTCCCAGTCATTACGGTAATCCACAGTTCTCAGAGAACTATGGATTACGCCTCCTTTCCCCGCTAGCACAATACACCGCGGGGGGAGAGAAGTGGCATGTCAATTACTACTGGTGAATACGCGCTGCTAGTAATGAAGGTCTATGGGGCCGGCGAGCTGCCGGCCCCCCTGCTTCGCAGGAGTCGGCGCGAGCTCCCAAAGTCGCCGGAACCTAAGGCTATGTTCACACGCCGTCTTTTAACTCCTTAACGACCGCCCGCCGACTTTAGACGTCGGCTGGTGCGGGTCGTTCGTCTGCAGCGACGTCTTTTGGCGTCGCTGCAGACACCAGAGTTTGCGGCGCCCGCAACCCGGTGCTTTAACCCTTTGATTGCGGCGGTGCGTCACCACAACACAATCGAAGGGTTCCCCTGCTCTGTCGGGTGATCGGAACACCTGGTGACCCGACAGAGCCCGGGGAACGGCTGCACAGTCAGCTCTGGGGACCTAGAGTGGCCCCAGAGCTGACTGTGTACTAAGCCAGTGACCAGCTGTCCTAATCACTGCCTGTGTCAGACTGACACAGATTCGAATGTCTTAGCATAAATGAATAGGCAAATACCTTGCTAAGTGTAAACAAAAATAAAAAAAAAATCTTACCGTTCCCCCGTCAGGGGACTAAAAAAAAGTAAAAAAAAAAAAACACATAAAAAGTGTAAAAAAAAAAAAGTGTACAAAATAAAAATAAATATTTAATAAAAAATAATTGTGCATAAAATACACGCACAAAAAAACCTACACATATTTGGTATCCACACGACCGTAATAACCTGTAGAATTAAGCTAACAAGTTAAGTGTGAAATGTGAATGGTGTAAAAAAAATAAAATAAAAACAAAAAAACATTTTTTTTAAATAAAAAAATAATCTGCAATTATTTTATAAGTGAACTTAAACTATTCCCCCCATAACGTACAACTTGTCTCCAATAAAACGAGGCCTCATCTAGCTGCGTCGTTGAAAAAATAAAGTTACAACTGTTGAAATGCAAGGAGGCAAAAACTAAAAAAATGTTCTGGTCATTAACTACTTTTCAGGCGTTCGGCTTAGGCCCCGTTCACACGGCTTATTTCGCCGCGGATTGGCGCCGTACTTCGCGCCACGGATATTTCGACCGCTTCAAGTGACGTGCGATTCCGTCGGCTACATTCGCCGCAAATCCCCGTGTCGTAGGAGAACATGTGGATTCCAGTCTGCACTTTCAGCACTATACGCGCCGTGATAATTGCATGTCTTTGGGGCCGGCGGGCCGCGCCCCTGCACCGCCCCCGCCCCTTATTCAAGCCGGAATTGCAAGCGCAATCCGGCACGCAAATCCGGCGTGAATAAGCCGCGTGAACGGGGCCTTAAGGGGTTAAAATGTATTTTGCTGCAGTGCGCCCCGAAATGCGTCATGTAATTACGATAATCAATTACCTGCCGACTTCCCCGCCATGTATTGAACCCCAGCAGAAAGAAGTGACATGTCACCGTATACGCGGCAGGGATAATGAAAGTGAACAGGGCTGGCCTTTCCTGCGCTGTAGAAGAGCGTGCTGATCAGTACCCTGTGCTAAAAAGACAGCAATGAAAAATACGTGCTGTAGTGTATACAGACTTTTTACCGTCGGGTTTCAAATCCAGCGGAATATGCAATATGTTGTATATTACACCGGATTTCCCTCGGATTTGCCATCAGCCCCGTACATTGAATGTAGCTTTTGATCAAATCTGTGGCAAAAACCACGGTCCTGCCGCCGCCCAGCAATGTCAAAATGACCAATGGACTTTGTAATAGTCTTCAGTTTTACCTTTTCCTACATAGGAAAAGCCAACCACTGTAGTGAGAAAACCCCTTTAATGGTCTGCAAGTAACACATTACTTCACATGGGACACTATCAGGAGTCATGGGTTTTGACGACTATTACTTAAGAATTTTCTGCCGAGGTTGCTCCTCCAGGAATAGATGTACTGTGTTCCGCTAAATTACCAAAAAGAATCAGTACTTGTTCAGTGCCAAAGATCTATTACAAAATAAGAAAAGTCCCTCTGTAGCTACAAGGGAGACAGACTTCATCATCTGCTTCTCAAAGCCTCTGATAATGTGGTGTAGTAATTGAAGACCGCTGCCAAGGTATCAGAAGCTCACTGCCAAATGCTGCAAGACACTTCAGAAAATATCTCAGAATTCTCAGAGAAGAATAAAGCCATCACAAAGTATAAAAGGTGCCAAAAACCATGGCTGAGAGCTGACGACTCCATTCTCCGTCACTTCCACAGAGACTGTTCCTCACAGCAAATTCACCAGTAGCAGTAAGAGAACTGAAGACTCCCTAAATCTTAGAAGTGTCCCCTCACAATCAGCCGATCACACAGCTGCATGGTGCTCAGAATTCCAGTGATCAGCTGCAGCTTGCTATTAAAGGGGTTTTGCCACAAAGTGAGTTCCTTACCTCTTATCTGCTCAGGAGAGAATATAAACAAAGCATGCAGCATCATGAACCGCTGCAAGGCTGAGAGGGAGGGGGGTGAGCAGAGAGCGAGGAAGCAGGGAGCGTCTCTAAAGTTTACTCAAACAATAACATTACAACCAGTGGATTCTTTATACAGCAGATAGCCTCATACACTTAAATATCCATTTTAGAGGATCCCATGGCAACATTACATCTTGGCAAAATCCCTTTAAAGAGAACCTGTCACATGGTTTATGTCCCTCTGGCTGAAGACAGAACAAGGTACTGTCAGGCATGCTGTTTCCAGCGCTGTGTCCCTTATTCTGTGAGATGCTGTCGTTTCGTGTATTTAATGCTCAAATCTGCAGTTTTCAGCCAGAAGAGTCATCCGAAGAGTCCTTCAAAGAGTCAGTTTTTTTCAAACCCGGCCAATCAGAGGCTAGCCCCACCCACCTCAACTGACAAACCTATTACTTCGAATAGGTAGAAACATGTGAATAACTGTCAGTGGGCGGAGCTAGCCTTTGGTGGGTGGAGCTAACACCTACTCATGAATAAGATTTGATGGGTAAATGCTCTAAAACTGCTGCATCTTACAGAATAAGAAGCACAGCGCTGGAAACAGCAGGTCTGACACTGGCTTGTGCTGCCCTCAGCAAGGGGGGGCATAACCTATGTGACAGGTTCCCTTTAAGTGTACAACCTCCTTGCGGCGCCACCACAGGTGAAATGAAGCACTACACAGTATCCATTGAAATCAATTATTATCCATGTTGTGCAGGACAGGACAGGTCCTCCAGAGTGAGAGATGCTCTTGGCAACCACTCTCAAATTTGGCCAAAGATGCAAAGAACCTGAACAGAGGACCTTCCTCTGCCATCTTAGTGTATAAGAAACTAGATTTTGAAGCCCAATTCCACTTCTATAGCATGCATGACCATCGCTCTTGGTCCAATTGCTGACAGGCTCCATATAATCACAGCCACATTTTTTAAGGCAGGCATCCTCAAACTGCGGCCCTCCAGCTGTTGGGAAACGACAACTCCTATCATGCAGTTATATAATCTATAACAGTGAGAATGATGAGAGTTGTTGTTCCCCAACAGCTGGAGGGCTGCAGTTTGAGGACGCCTGTTTTAAAGCATAGAATTATAGTGCGTTAATAGACATGTGCTGTTCACCAGTTATAGCTTATTTTTCATTAAAACAACAGAATCAAAGGCAAAAAATCAACATGTCCAATCCTTCTCTCCCCCAAGCTTATCTGAAAGGGTAAGAGTCAGGAGGTCTTCATACATAATAGACAGTGGACAATGGGCTACATGTATGAAAACTGTTTGTTCTAAAACTCACTTTGTTGCCCATAGCAACCAATCAGAGCTCCCCTTTCATTTCATATAGTGCTCTGGAAAAATGAAACGGGCGCTCTGATTGGTCGCTATGGGCAACAAAGCGAGTTTTAGACCAAGACAGTTTTCATACATGTGGCCCAATGTGTATTGGCGCCCTCCCCCTTCGTACCTCTAGCTCCATTTCCAGTGAAGGAATGCCCCCCACATCTGCACTGAACACATCGTAAATAACAGGAAGTTACTCTTTAGTTAGTATTAAATATGTAAATTTTAAAACTATTAAATCATCATTTGGCACACTCGTTAGAACAAATTAAATTGAAAGTTCCCAGCACTCATTCAAGGAGGAATCCAATGTAATGTAGATTAAAACGCACCTTTTATTGAAGATAGTTTAAAAAACATTGTTAAAAAGCAACTGCATTTACACTCATTAGAACACCTGCTTGTTCTCCTCCAATCACCCTTTGGTGTGCTTTATATATGCATGTTTTACAGTGAGTTTTTTCTTAGATTGTAGTCACAATCACGAGTGGGTGTGGAACTCATCATAAGGACACCATGAAGCTAAAGTCCGCACTGAGTTTTAAGGGCAGGAAAGTACTCATATTTGAAGACTTCTCCGCGGAAGTGGTAAAGGAAAAAAAAAGGTTTTCCTCTCCCTTTTTGCCCCCTACCCCTTTCGTAACCAAAAAAAAAAAAATGAAGTTTGCCCTTTTTCCCGCTGTTTTAAAATTTTTTCCCACGGGAAAAATGGAAATATCCCCATTTTTTCCACTCCCCCACAAAAATTTTGGGGATGACCGGCAACTTCCTTGCTCCAGATCACCGTCACCGACCACTCCTAAACGACGCCCTTCTCCCTCTGGCTTTGCGGTGTCCTCTGGGGGGGAAAGGCCCAAAATTTCGGAGGGGGAACCCCCCCAAACCCTTTCTTACTAAAGCCTTTTCCATGACCCCAAAGGGGGCAAAGGAAAAAAAAGCGAAAGGCTGATTCTTATTTGCTGCCTCTTGAAAAATTTTGTACGGCCCTAGGGATCTCTTTTTTTTATTCCACCGAGGGGGTTTCCCCCCTCCCTCCCCTCCCCCCTCACCACATTTTTTTTTTTTTTTTTTCCCCTTTCTCTATTTCCTCCTCTTTCTTTTTCCCTTTCCCCCGGAAATGACAGGGGTTTTAAGGGTTAATTTTTTTTTTGGGTTTCGTGAACTCTATGCTTGTGGGGGGTTTTACGGGGGGGAAATTTGTTTGCCCAAGGGGGTGGTCCCCTTGGGCCCGCCCCCGCTCCCCCTTTTGGGGTGGGGGGTTGGGGGGGGATGGGGGGAAAACATCCCTAGGGATGGCTTTCGTTTCAGCATAACGGGTTACATTATCTAACTCTAAAAATGGTCGATTTGGGGTTTGCTAATGTTAGTAAAAGGGGTTCCCAGGGGGGGGGGGGGAAAAGTTTGCAGTGAATTACGGGGTTAGGGGAAAAAGGTCCCTTTTATTTTTGGGGGTCGGGAAAAAATTTGGAAGGGTGCTTTAAAAATTTTCCCCTGGGGAAAAAGGGATTTTTTGGCTACTCTCTCCCGGGGGTTTTTTGGCATTTTTCCCCAACTAATCGTTGTTGTTTTTTTTGTTTTGTTTTTCTTTGTATTTTTCCCTTTCCTAAACTTTTTTTTCACCCAGGCCAACACGGGGCATTTAAAACGGCCCCGAAACCTAGTCAGGGAAGTGGGCCCCTAAAATTTAAAGGGCCTTAGATTTTCCGGGTTTTAAGGGCCCCAAAAGGGTTTTTCTTGGGACTTTCGGGAAGAGCTTAGGGGTGGTTTATAGTTTTTTTTTGCGGAGACCCATCGCTTGAGGATGATTTCCCAACCATAAAAGTTTTTTTGGGTTTGGGCCCGGGGTGTAGGGATCCCCGAAAAATTGGGGGGAAAGGCCCCGGGGTTTAAACTTGAAAGGAAGCATTTTTTGGGGGAAAAGGGTCACACACCACTAACATGATGGGGAGGGAAGATGGCTCAACGTCAGACTTAGGATTCAAAACGAAGATTTCTCACTTTACAATATCTATGGGCCCAAACGTGGGGAAGTTTCCCACTCTTTTAAACATCGGGAAATCGGGTCATTTGTGGGGGATCATTGGAGCGTAAAATTATAAGTGGGGACTTCAATGAGGTGCTATCCCAGGTGGAGGATAGGAGGCTTGGGGAGACTCATACACGGAGGCCTAGCCAGGGAAAAACATCCCTAGCCATTTTTGGGTTGGGAAAAACGGGCCCACCTGTGCCCCTTTGGGGGGACCTCCAACCCAAGGGAAGGGGGGTATTCTTATTACCCCATCCCCCAAAATTGCTGGTCGAGGATGCAAAAAAACTTTTGGTCCAAGGGAAGTGTTACCCCGGGGGGGAGGGGGTTAAATCGGGGATATGGAAATTTTCCCAGCCCAAACTCTCCAGTTATTATACTGCCCGTAAGGGAAACCCATATGCAGGGGGGCTCAGATTTTACATAGGGGCGCTTTCCCTCCTATCTAGCCCGCAATGAGGAAATTTTCATTTGGGAACTTGCAGGGGGGGTTTGGTGGGGGTTTGAGTTCCCATCAGAAAATGAGGTACATCGGGGACTCTCCTAGCCTTTTGGGTTTACTGCTAAACAGTTTTAAGGGGGAGGGATTGATCGCACAGGGTCGAAAAAATTCCCAAAAAAAAAGGGGAAAGGGGAGAAACGAATGCCCTAAGCACAGTTTTACGGGACCCCTTTACAGTGCTTTTTAGCACACCCCCCCAAAGCGGGAAAAAAACCCAAAAAGGAAAATTACCCAAAAAAGGACTACGAGGCATGGGTAGCGAAGAAGGAAGCTTACAAAAGGACACAGGCAGAAGCTTGGTTGTTCCACTTTGGGAGTAAGCCAGGAAGACTCCTGGCTTTTTTCGCCAAGGGTCCCCGTCCCCCAGCGCATGTCCCTGCAGTGAAAGATAGTGGGGGTATCCTGAGAAGGGAAAAAGGGGGGAAAAGGGATGGAGGTTTTTTTTCCTTTTTTTTAAACCCGAAACTCTATTCAGGGAACATCTCGATGATGGGTTCTCAGAAAAGTTTGGGTTCAGAAAGGGTTGACATGGGCCCTTTTCTCCCCGGGAAGAAGGGGGCAGCCCGGGGCCCGGGGGGTCCTATAACAGCACCCGAACTTGAGGCTGGGGAATTTTCCAAAAATTTTAAAAAAAATAAATTTCCCCCCCTGGGCCGGGTTTGGGTTTAACCCGGGGGAAATTCCCTTTTAAAAACCTGAAATCCCAAAAAACCCCCAAAATTTACTAAATTTTTTTAACTCCCACTTTTCTGGGAACAAAATTCCAAAATGGAAATTTAAAACGCACATATTACAGGGTTTTTCCAAAAGGGGGGGGAAGGATTTTTTACCTTGGGCCCCTTCTTTCCCGACCCATCTCGGGTTTTTTCCAAAGTAGACCTAAAGCTGGTTACAAAAAAAATTTTGGCCGTCGTCTAGCCCAAAATTTATGGGCCCCAAACTTTAGGCTCCAAACAGGTGGGCTTTACGCAGGGTCGGGCCGGGATTTGGGCCCAAAATTAAAAATTTTCCCCCGGGATTGATTGGGAAAAAAAAAAACACCCTACTTTTAAAAAACTCTACTGCGCAAATGCTCAAAATGGGGGAACAGAAAAGGGTTCGAAAAGTGTTGACTGGGGATGGGTTAATTAGTTCCGACAAAAATCGGTCTGAAACGGGGCCCCTTTCCCGGGTTTTTCTAAAAAACCTTATATATGAATCCTGAGGCGGGTTAGTATCCCGGGGTTTTATCTCGCTGGGCCCTTTCCCCCCGGGGGTTTTGGGGAAATTGTCAGGGTGCCCCATGTTCCTTTCCTCTTTTAAAATTTTGGGCCCAAAAACCCCTTAGCCAATTTTTTTTTGTCCACTAAAACTATTTGAAGGTATTAAGATCAAAACAGCAAACTTAAAATAGCTTTAATTTTCAGATTTAAAAATTTTATTCCTTTTTTTGGCCAAAACCCCGAGAGAGACATACCCCCCTTTAAA
Organism: Phyllomedusa bahiana; assembly: GCA_025379985.1. NCBI lineage: Eukaryota > Metazoa > Chordata > Amphibia > Anura > Hylidae > Phyllomedusa > Phyllomedusa bahiana. The sequence continues at coordinate 61,033 of JAODAL010014983.1, forward strand.
ACCCAAATGCCCTAAACCTTTTTGGTCCTGTTCAGGTTTTAAATTAATGAGACCAAGTCGGAACTTCTTTGCATCTCAAACCTTGCAAAGCCTTTCCTGTCCCGACAACCGGGGCTCCCCTTTTTTATTTGCCAAAACTTTCCAAATTTCATACTTGGGAATACATAAGGCAAATCCCCCAAAAATTTTTTTCCATTTGAAATTAAACCCCCACTTATCCTTAAAATCATCAAGAGCTTTGATAAAAAGGTTCCGATTAACCCCCCTTTTAGTCAAAGCGCCCGGGGGTTTTCCAAATTAATCAAGAGATGAGTTTTCCCCCAACCCTTTTTTATCCTCTCCAAATGGTTCCCCCCTTTTTTTTTTTAAAACAAATCGGACTTTTAAGGCCCCGTTCACAAAGGGTTATTTTTTCCCCGGGGGGCGGATTTTTTTGCGCCGTATTGGCGCACAAATCCGCCCCCTGAATAAGGGGCGGGATGGGGGCGGGGCCCGGGGGGCGGCGGGGGCGCCCCCCCCGGCCCCATAGACAATGCATTGTTTACGGCGCGTCCGCGCCGTAAATAATGTGCATGTCACTTTCTCCCCCGCGGCGGAGCGACGGATTCCACTGTTCTCTATGAGAGCAGTGGATTACCGTAATTGCTGCCGCGGATTGGCGCCGTACTGAAGCGCAAATCCGGCGCGGAGTACGGCGCCAATCCGCGGCAGAATAAGCCGTGTGAACGGGGCCTAAGATATTATTAAAAGGATTTACGAGATTTATCTGGGCGTCGAAAAAGCAAAGGATAGCGATTTCCAAACTCATGCTCCCGAGGGCCAGTGGTGGGATAAATCTCCCAGACATCAGAAAAAAAAACCTTGCTTGTATCCTCAGGCATTGCCTGGATTGGGTGAGGGGAACATCATTTTACTCAAATACAGAGTTGGAATCGCTTCTGGCAGAACCTTGGGACCTGTCGGCGCTCCTCCACACCAAGTTTTCCTGTATACCACTACATATTAGATCTTGCACTTTAATGAGAGATACGATCGCCACCTGTAAAGCGTGCCGTAGAATTTTTAAACTATCAGCCTTGTATAGTAAACATATGTCCCTGATGGGCCATCCGGAACTCCAACCCAGTGTGGTAAACCCTCACCTGCTAGATTGGCGACAGAGGGGCATAACAAATGTTAATTCGGTCTACGATGGTGTCCAGAATAAGTACTTAACATTTGGGGAACTCCAGGAGCGATTCCACATCCCAAAGTCTCACTTTTTAACATACTATCAATTACTCAGTTTTTTAAAGAACAGAGTGCTAAACCTGGGGAACGAATTCCCTACAAATGGCTTTGATGACTTTCTAGACCCGTGATCCGGTCGTCTCTCCCTCTCGATGCTGTACCCCAGGCTACGCGAGCCGGACATACATGCTTGGAGAAATAAACTATTTTCCCCATGGGATAAAGCATTCCCTGCCCTACAGGGGTCGTCCGTGGTTTTAGATGGGTGGTCTAAAGTGTGCAAGGCACCGATCAATGAAGTATGACGGGAAACACATTTTCGGTTTATCCACCAGGCAATCTATGGGTTTAATATCCCTTCACACCCCTTGGCTCCACATCGAAAGGTGGCATGCCCAAAATGCTCCCTTCCAAAAAGCAACTTACTGCATGGTCTGTGGGGATGCCCTGAGGTTCAGTCCTATTGGCAGTCGTTAATTCAGCTATTGCGAGTTAAAGGACATCTCTATGTCACCAGGGACCCAAGGTGCTGCTATTTCATGAGCTATCATCTATATTGGATCAACATGGATTATTCATATAGTCCTTTTTGCTGCAAAAAGGTGCCTACTTAGGAACTGGCTAGAGCCTAGGACACAGGGCGTTTCTGAGGTCATTTCATTAGTTAAAAACTATCTGGCTATGGAAAGAATTGAGGTGGAATTATCTAAGACTTCAAAGACGGAAAAATTCTTTGCCAAGTGGAAAAACTTTATCTGCAACTTTTTAGATGAGGAAGAAATACGACTTTTGGTGACACCCTTTAAACTAACCAAATGGTATTTGGAGGGAGAGATGGGAGGGACATTGGGGAAACTGCAGATAGAGGGAGCAGAGAATGTGCTTCTAGTCCCCTTTTCCTTGATGATGGGATCAAAAGATTGCATGGCCCTGGAGATCTACTCGTAAGGTCAAATAGCCTTACTCATTTCGCAAAGCATATGATTGTCTGGTTAAGCGCAATGTGCTGGCTCGTGGTGAACAAAGGGTTCAACTTTAAAATGTTTAGATGTTTGCTTCATTTTTAGAATTGTATTATATCATTTCTCTATGGTGCTTCTCTTTGATTTCACAATACTGTAGGAGCTTACGGGGTATAGATGGTCCACACTGTCTTACTGGAACTTACGGTTGCCTTTTTCATGAACCTGGCATAATCACCAGTTTTCTGTTATTGCTTCCACACTATGGAGTATATATAGTATAGATGACAACAGATGACAGGACTCTGTATGTGTAAAATTGTATTTTATTTTGAGCTCTGTATATCTCGCCCGCATTAGGCACCATGCGTCCATGTGAATGTTATCTTTCCCTTTTATTTCTGTATGGTTCTCCTTATAAAATAAAATCAATAAACATGTTTTAAAAAAAAAAAAAAAAAAGGACATGCTTGAATCTGATTCAGAGCCCAGTAGGATTCAGGCAGCATTGAAAACCAAATTTGGATTTCGCAAATACTAGCAAAATAATAAAACTTAACTATTTGATTTTTAGAAGCAAAACAGTAACAATGCAGTTACAGGAAAGAATCTGTAGAACTAAGCAGATGCTAAATACTTGCAAGTCAAATTTGTGTGTAAGATAGGTAAGATGACTGTATATAAAATTACAGTAGCCTCCTGTACAAAGCTGTAGTGGATGGTGAGATAAGAAGCCCGAAAGTCACAAGTTCAGAACATTGTTACCATTTTGCTTGTCAGTGTAAAATATATTTATTGGATACGACTTTAGAACAAAAAAATATGTAAAAACACTGCAGGAACATTTGTGGAGTCTCTGAATTTGTTCTGAGAAATAGTATTGCCTCCATCATATCCTGCATACATGACCTCACATCTGATCTCATTATTTCCAGGCTAGAGAACGGCCTCTCTACACTAACTTGGATTGGGGGCAAATTGGTGATCACAGGGGCAACATCTCTAACAATGTCAGGGTATAAAGGAATTGCCTCAGCCACAGTCAGTTTTGATGAATGGTTGATCTTCTACTTCTTTGAAAGCAGGTGAAAAATTTTGCTGTAATGTGTTTGCCATGGGAGCGGAATCTTTTACCCTGGGGCAGCGCTTTGCCTGCTCCATGTCATCAATTACACCCCTCATGTGATAAGGCTGAAAATATGGGAGCACTGGCCAGAGCCAATTCCTCTTGCTCTTTGCCCTGCATCAAACTAACTGGACCAACTAAGTATATATTTTGGGAGTCGGTCCATTTTGGGCACCGACTCATTATCTCCTGACATGTATAGTTGTTCAACTGATATCTGGCAGCTGGACACCTTTCATCTGCACCCTATCAAGTGAACTGCTTTAAAAAAAAAAAAAAAAAAAAAAAAAGGAGATTCTCCATCAAAAAAGATACGTGCCAGTAGGGGAGGGCAATCAAGCCAGTGACAAGAGCTCCTGATTACATAATTCTTAGGACTGCGCCATTACTTATCAAACCCGTCATTTGTTTATTCATCCCTCATTATGCAATAACCTTTATTAACACATATCTCTAATCCATTGCTGTAATAAAACAGGAGCAAAGTACGTGCAAGTTCTCATCTTATCCTGATCATCATTTTCTTAGTAGTCCAAGAAGCACTTGTTAACACTTTCTGAAGCAATTTAAATGCAGAAAATAACTTAATCATTAACAAAACATTGGACAGTGTCATAGTGTCTCTGACCAGATCAGCTTTGTCCCAAGAAAATCAGCAGTCGCACCATAGCAAGCTGCTGATTTTTCTAGGGGAGCGACTACAATCTGAAAGGGGTCATCTCTGATGAGACAACCAAGTTAAAGGGAGGTTGCCTGAGACTTACAAAAGCTTATTAGACTGCTGGGATATGATTAGAAAAAAAAGGATACTTACCTCCTCGACGCTCCTGTTCCATCCCGGTACATCCCGACTGCACAGTGAACACCCGTCGTTCACGTGCTATGTGCTGCCAATCACAGGCCAGAGCGGTCAAGTGCAAGTGAAATTGTGACCAGTGATTGGCTGCACATAGCAGGTGAACCGATGGACACACACTATGCAGCCGGGATGTACAGGAGCGTCAAGGAGGTGAGTATACTTTTTTTTTTTGTTATACCATAGGGGTTTCCAGCACTCGTGAGAAATTTCTTGTAAAACGCACACTTTATTAAAAACATATTAAGAACAAAATAGCTTGCATTTTTACACTTTTCGAGCCTCTTCTCCGTCTCTTAATCATAATACCTTTTACATTTACGATTAAAGAGAACCTGTCACATAGTTTATGCCCTCCTTGCTGAGGACAGCACAACCTAGTGTCAGACCTGTTGTTTCCAGCGCTGTGCCCCTTATTCTGTAAGATGCTGTAGTTCTAGAGCATTTACCCCTCAAATCTTATTCATGAGCAGGTGTTAGCTCCGCCCATCAAAGGCTAGCCCCGCCCACTGACAGTTATTCACATGGTTCTACCTATTCAGAGTAATAGGTTTATATTGAGGTGGGCAGGGCTAGTCACAGGTGGGCGGGGTTTGAAAAAAAACTGACTTTCTGAATGGCTCTTCGAATGGCTTTTCTGGCAGATTTGAGCATTAAATACATGAAAACCACAGCATCTTACAAAATAAGGGACACAGCGCTGGAAACAGCAGGTCTGTCACTAGCTTGTGCTGCCCTCAGCAAGGGGGGCATAATCTATGTGACAGGTTCTCTTTAAGAGCTGGAGAAGAGGCTCAAAACGCGTAAAAATGCAACCTACTTTGTTCTTAATATATTTTTAATAAGACCTCAATAAAGTGTGCGTCTTACTTTTGGAAGAAATTTCTCACGAGTCCTGGAACCCCTATGGTATATCTAACTCTCTCAGCCGTGCAGGATCTACAGCCAGATGCATCTCCGTGTTTGCACCTGGCCTCCTGTTAAGCCCGGAACCACTGGTGAGCAATTTTCTTTTTCTTTTTGCAATACTTCTTTTCTTCTATTTCTAATCATACCCCAGCAGACCAACAAGCCTTTGTAAGTCCCAGACAACCCCTTTAAGACATTGCTCTGGTTGCAGCTTCCCTCACCCTTTCACAGTACACCGGACTTAAATGTCCACTCTAAATGATCTGCTAATCTAAAAGGTTCACATACTTTTGCCACCCAGAGTTATGTGATATTGAACCATTTTCCTCAAAAAAAAAAAAAAAAAAAAGTCACCAAGATTAATATTTTGACTCATTCGTTTGATGTGGTTCTCGTTATTTAGATCAGAGGTTGCCCAAATCCTAGTCAGTCAAGGCACATTCCAAACGGTTCAATTTCTGGCTTTCCTTCTTAGCATTGCACAGGTGAAGTCATTATTGTCAGTGCTCTCTGTGGTAGATCCTGAAAAACATGAACCTGTTGGTGTGCCATTGGGACTGGAGTTGGGGAACAATGAATTTAGATTTAGGGCATTGTGTAGAAAACATTCTGATATCCAGGTCCAAATTTATGTAGAAATTTGAAACTGTTACACAAACTTTCTGCACAGACGTCTAATTCCCTCATTCACATAGCCACCTATTTTTGGCCTCTGCTGGTGGCATCTATCAGAACACCATAAAGTATGTATCCCAATGTGTACCATGGTGGGGCCATATAAATTTATAGGGCAAATGTAAATAGTGGCATTCAATAACTTTGCCCAGTCTTCTATGTTCTGGGATATAAGAAATTCTGCCATGTGCACAGTCTGACATAGAACAGCTGTAAAATGCTTTGTTACACAAATGACGTTCTGACACAATTACTTCTAGAAGGTGCTACTTTACCCTACTACCGGCAGTTTCAACGCTTTGACTTCCAAAGGTCTCCTAGATATGAACGGAGATGTATTTGGTATGACTGTGTGATGTCAGCACATAAGTCAAACCCCACAATGATGTCACTCAGGATGTCGCAATCAATTTATGCGGCCCCTAGTGTGGAGCAGACCTCCAGCTCCACTTAACCTATCATGCATAGGGTCGCACTCACATTCACCAACAGGTGTGGTATGGCATGCTGGCACTTGGAGTTCTATAACAGCTGCTGTGGAACTACAAGTGCAAGCATGTACAAATCTGCACCTGTACAATTAGTACAACAATGTCATTTGCAGTATGCAAGTCCAAAAAAAAAATGGGTGACGTTTTGGCTTTGGTTAGCCTTTCTTTGGTCACAGCCGGGCTCTCCCACACTTTTTTTTTTTTTTTTTTTAAACACAAATTTTTATTTAGGAATAAGTCATTACAAATCACATGCAGTGTCCAAACATGATGCAACAATATAAAAGTCATAAACTTTTCATATAATAAAGTCAACAGATATTAGAAAACAAAGACTGACAGTACTCATTATTGTATTAAACCCCTTCGGCTATGTTCACACGGCATAATTGCGGGGCCTAATTATGCCCTGTAATTACGCCTGGACTTCAGTAGCTCGCGCCGACTCCCTCGATGCTGGGGGGAGGGGGGGCAGCAGCCCGCCGGCCCGTAGACAGTTACTAACGGAGCGTATTTGCTGCTAGTAATTGACATGTCACTTCTCTCCCCCCGCGGCGTATTGTGAGAGGAGGCATAATTCATAGTTCTCTATGAGAACCGTAGATTACCGTATTGACTGGGACGTATATCACCCCGTATTGAGCGCAGTACGCCGCAAAATACGTCCCAATTTAAGCCGTGTGAACATAGCCTTACTCAACGGCCCCCCCCCCTATTAAACTTATCCCAAGTGTAAAACCGTAAACTCCCCTCATTGTACCCTTTTTCCTTCTAGATTAATCCCCAAGATCTAAGGTCACTAAAGTGCCTTTTCATTTTTCCATCAGATAGTTCTCTGTATACTTGAACTGTTCCAATAAAGACTTGACATCACTTGTTGTGTACTGTTTAGAAATGTGCTAGTGTAATAATTTCCTCCTTGGGTTCCCTTACGCCAGCTTCCCAAATCATTGCCTTTAATCCACTATCTGTCTTCCAACCTGTCGAAAAATTATATCCTCCCCTCCCCCATTTTTTTGATGGTTGTATGCCAAATAGTGGAAAAAAATGTGAGATTGGGTCTTTTAAAATGAATTTTCAAAATGTGTCGCCAATTTTGCCAGGCATCCTCAAAACCAGACTTTGCTTAACCCTTTTTGGGCATTTGGGGGTACAAATTCTCAACCCGTAAAATTAACAGGCCATAAGTTAATGGGGTTGCCGCAAAGACCCAAATTCGTATTTAGTCAAGAACTTTGGATTACGCCGTTCCCGTTACATTACATGGTGACGGTCGAATAAGCTTAATATTTTCGGCAGTTCCCCTCCACTCCTCCCACCCCTCCCACAGCTTTTGCGCAAATTACTACCCCTTTTAACACACAATGTAACGGTGCAGCCAATACATGTCCCACCGGAATTTTTCCCCCTCCAGTTTGTCAACTATATCTCGACTTGATTTCTAAACCATGGAGAGTTACTATATCTGCTAATCTACATGTTTGTTTTAAAATAGATGATATACCTTTCATGAATTCAGGATGAGGTGTGCTATGAATTTACTGAAGTCTTATACGAGAATCCTTCTACTATGCTATCCAACACTGAAAAAAAAATAAAAATTTTTTTTAGTTTAAAGGGAATGTTTCGCTTCATCAGTTTGGCTATTTTCTTGAAGCTTGATTCTCTCAGTTCCTGAAATCCAGGGTAATTTCTTTCACTCCCAGCTGAGTGTTTCTTAACTGAAGGGGGATGACATCATCCCACCCCCTCACTGTTCATGCTTGCTCCCGAGTCAGTGTCCCCCCCCGAGTCCACATGTCACTGTGTCATTCCTCTCCCTATGCAGTTTTATTTTGTAAGAGCTGTATGTTTACATACCACAGGCTTGCATTCAGTCTAGTCAGTCTTCTATGAACTGTGAGCACTGATCTATTCTCCTCTCACAGCTGGAGGTTTGTTACAGTTGAATCCACAGCACAGATCCGTCTCCCTTCTATGCAGGAGCATTAGGCACCGAGGCACAATTCTGCTGTTTTCTGATTGTAAAAGCAGCTACAGTGTCACTGAGGAGCTGTTGGCTGTACAGAGTGAAATTGTTGCCGGCCCCTTATTCGGAGTGAGAGGCAGGAATGCACGCTCCCGTGAATACGACCGCGGGGGTGGGGAGGGCCAGACAGAATGTAAATTAGTAGAGCTGTCAGCCAATGAAATTAAAGGAGGTGGGATCCGACGGCACTGGGGAACAGTGTTTACAAAAAACGAAGATAAGGCAGACTGTGAAAACAAGACAGCTTTGCAAATGACATCCAATTGCAAAGTTGCTTGTTTTTACTGTCCCCTTATTCTGAAGACCATTCAATGAAATGATACAACCCCTTTAACACTTAACAAATGTACTAAATTCAACTTACATACAAATTAATCTGCAGGACCCATCTTGTTCGTGACCAGGGGATACTCTATGCTATATTCTGTATCTAGGGGTCAGTAATATATACCGAATTTTAGAACACTAGACGGTACTATTTCACAACAGCCGGCATCGCTATGCAGACAATGATATAAACTCTGTTATTTAGTGGGGCTGTAGGGGGGGCTTCAGTAATTGTTCTCGGACTGGGGGGCCTGGCAGTGAACTATTTAAGACCTATTGTAAAGGAAGAATCCCATTCATTGTTAGGTGACTGCTGTAGTGTGAGTGATTGGTGAGGGAAGCCCCCCGCTGACAACCCTATACAGTATAAGATGTGAAAAGTTTATCCAGCATATATGTCATTTGCAAATTTCATTGTCACAGTCCTGCCAACATACTGGGTGCAAATTTCTAACTGGTACAAGAACCCTCCCTGAAGAGTGAAGACTGTGAGAAACTCGTCATAATGAAGCTGCTATGCTAATGAGACCATCAGTACAATCTCCCTCTTCTGAGTGACTCCTTAATGGTATTTTTTTTTTACTTTGCATTATTTTATACTCATCTTGTGGTCATTTACAGAGTTGTCAAGAGTTCCATTAACCCAATGCAGGAAAAAAATGTCCTTTTCATGGCAGGCAAAATTATTCGTAAGCCACAGCATGTACTTCAATAAGAATAAAAAGCAGCGCTGACAACTGAAACCAGTGGAAAAAAAATGCATGTATTTAAATGTATTTTCACATGTTTTATCTGCAGCCCCACTGCGTGAAGAGAAGACCTTGCTCGCATATCACCGCCAATGGTCACATTGGTTTGCTATTCAAACTGTCATATTACCTTAAAACTTGGCGAGAGGTTTCGCCCGAATGCAGCTACCAAACCATCTGACTTGAGCCTTAAAGGGGTTGTCTCACTACATTGATTCCTCTTACCTCAGTCGTTTTCTTGGTTTCATTTTGAACACAGGGGCATGTTTATTGGCTTCTACTAGGCTGCAGTAGAAGCCAGGCCTGTAGCTATAGCAACCAGTGCTGGCAGCCTAACAGGAGAGATTGAACAGGTCTGTAGCTATAGTGACCAGGTTTGGCAGCCTATCAGGAGAGGACAAATAGGTCTGTAGCTATAGCGACCTGAGGAGCTGATGCAGCCCATACAAGAGGGGATATCTAGGAATGGGTAGGACACTGTTAATGGACACATATTGCAAAGTGACTTGTTTTTTCAAGATCTTTAACATAAAAAGCAATCCTTGTAGTGAGGTTACCCCTTTAAAGTACGACCACACAGTAGTTGTAAAATGTCAGTGAGTTCTGTCCAAGGTTTGTAGATTCGGCAGGTCCTCTTAACCATTAAGTAGCACAAACTACACCTGAAAACAGGGCAGAAGATTGTGCTTGTTCCGAGTTTTTCAGAACGCCAGCAGTGTGAAAATCCGCCCAGTAGAATACTGGGTGGATTTTCTATTGACGTCTACAGGGATGGTTGACAGTCGGTTTTCGAATCCAAAAACGGTCTGAAAGCCCTTGCCGTACGGACGTGTCCTTATGGTGCAGTTTTTTTGTTGCTCTACTGCATGGCTGTGAAATAGCCTTTACTACCTTTTCATTTTTAAATTGTTTGGAAAGGTGTTACATGTGCATCAACTCTTAGGACATGTCCCCACGGCACGGGTTTTTTCGGCCGTTTTTTCAGGCGGGTTGCGGTTTTGCAGACCGCCTGAAAAACCGGCCGAAAACAAGAACAATGGTGCTCTATGGTAAACCCATGAAGCAGTCCCCACAGGACGGGGTTTCCGTCCGACGGTTTTGCCACCTGTGGTCCGCCCGCACAACATTGTACCTGCGCATTCTTCCGTCCGGTTTTCGGACGGAAATCTGCGCACGTCAATGTGAAGGGGGAGGGGTTTTCTACGCTCATTGCGAAGAAAAGCCGGCCACAAAATAGTGCGAATACCGGTCGCATAACCAACAGGTATTTGGCACTTGTCATGGGAACGCACCCTTATACTCTGGCAGATAACAGGCACAGTAAATGATTATTCACATCAGATGGTTCAGTAGCTGCATGCGGACTAGACCTCTCCCCAACACAACTGCCAGTGGTGCAGTACTGCAGGAGAAAAACTGCACTGTGTGACAACACCCTTAGACAGACAGCTTGTAGATCACTGTTGAATCACTTTATCACAATTCCATTGCAAATATCCCAGAATGTTGCTGATATGTTTTAAAGTGGACCTGTGACATTTCCCGATATGTCTGTTTTATAAAATACTCATGTAAACCCCATGAAACAAGAATTCTGGAGATTCTTCTCTTATAACTCTGTGTTGTGCTGTTCCTCTGTGATTCCTTCTAGAAATGTTTCACGGAATCTGTCAGCTGGGTGTGACCAGTTGGGGGTGTGACCAATCAGTGCTAACAGAGTCAGTGACAGGGACACACCCCTTGAAAACTGCAATGGTAACACCCAGTTGACTGATTCAGAAATACACTTCGAGGAGGAATAACACAGAGTTATAAGAGAACTGTTCCAGTAACACAAGGATTTAGTAAAACAGATATGTAAAAAGATGTCAGTTCCTTTTCAAGCCAATGTCCCACCTTGTTCAGCAACCTGGTGACGAAACCGCAGTCACAAATGCCTGTAAAAATTTGCTGAAGAAATAGTGACGTCAATGGTAAACTCTGCATGTGACTGTCATACTGAGAGACCCTGGCCTCAGACCAAGGGCACATGCAAACAGCTGTATTACAACTTCACTTTCTACAGAGACATGCTATGGCTGTCACCAACGTGCAAGAGCCCTCTGCTGTATGTTTGTATGTCGCCAATTTTACACAGAGGCGTGTAGATGTTTTTTCTGGTGGATTGCCTTCACCTGATGGAGTCCATGCAGACCATACTAAGAGGCCATTTAGCCACTGCCAGACTCCATTCACCGGGCCAGACTGTGTACAAGCAGCCTACGAGTATATACTTGTAGCGTCAAGTACGGAGTAGAAGTCAAACAAGCAAAACCAGCACTACAATTTTTAAAGGGGTTGTCCAGTTCACTACAATTCTGGCTGAATAGATCCAGGATGGGAAAAAAAAAAAAAAGTGATAAAAGAAAGGAGCAGGTCCTGAAAGGGTTTAGAATGGCAGTGGCAAAGTAATTTGAGGTTTCAGAGTGGCAGTGGTGTGTACTGGGAGGTTTCATAGTGCCAGTGGCAGGGTACCAAGAGGTTTCAAAGTGGCAGTGGTGGTTACCAGGAGATTTGAGAGTGGCAGTGGTGGTTACCAGGAGATTTGAGAATGGCAGCGGTGGGTACCAAGAGGTTTCAGAGTGCCAGTGGAACGGTACAAGGGGTTTCAGAGTGGCAGTGGTAGGGTACCAAGATGTTTCAGAGTGCCAGTAGCACAGTACCAAGAGATTTCAAAGTGGAAGGTAGGGTACCAGGTCATTTCAGAGTGGCAGTGGTGGGTACCAAGAGGTTTCAGAGTGGCAGTGGTGGTTACCAAGAGATTTTAGAGTTGCAGTGGTGGGTACCAAGAGGTTTTCAAGTGCATGGCAGGTACAAGGGTTTCAATGCCATGGTGGTACAGATGTTAGAGGCCAGTGGCCTACCAGATTTCAAAGTGGAAGGTAGGGTACCAGGTCATTTCACAGTGGCAGTGGCAGGGTACCAAGAAGGTTTCAGAGTGGCAGTGGTGGATACCACAAAGTTTCAGGGTGAAAGTGACAGGGTACCAAGAGGATTCAGAGTGCCAGGGTACAAAGAGGTTTCAGAGTGGCCATGGCGGGGAACCAGATGGTTTAATAGTGGCAGTTGCTGGGTACTCGATGGTTTCAACGTGTCAGCGGCTAGATACCAGAAGATTTCAGAGTGGCAGCTGCGGGGTACTGGGAGGTATCACTTCTATTTTCTAAATCATCATTTTATCAAGCTGGACAACCCCTTTATAGGAGAATCGGGAGTATCTTTTGTTTAGAGAAAAGTATATGTACTCTATATTTTGACATTAACCAATTTACCTGAAATGAAACAATATTTATGGATACAACAAATATGAATATGCAATAACAGAGACTATTTCTATATAGCTATACAACTGACAGTCCACAATGTACATCGCCAACACACCAGACCTGCACAACATTACAGGACTTTGGGCCAAGCTACCCTGGACCATCCCCAACCACCCTGGGGATGTCCTCCAGACCGCCCCCAAATTGGGGTTGCACTGCCGATTTTATATGCGGGATTACCTAGGCCACGCCCCTTCGTGGGCCGCCAGAAATGCTTTGGCAGAACTCTTATTGGGCAGGCTTGCAACACAATAATGCAGCTGACGAGCATTTATAAATGAAGCCCAATGTATCAATGTAGCAGGATCACACACAGCTCGTATCCTTGATTTCACATTCTCCGATAACATGCATTATATTGCCATCCTTATAAACCGTGCAGAAAATAAAAAGGGTCAATCACTCTGTGCATAAGAAACACTGAGTCACCGGGGTTTAGCAGCTGGAGCATACTGTAGCATTTTCGCATGAGCTGCCTGACTACAGCTTAACCAAATGTAATGGTCCTCCTATTACCAAAGGAAAGTGTAATTATAATTATACATATTTAGCACAGTGGCTGCATAAAAGCAAACCATAATAAGTAGTTCCCATCACAGCCAGTGCCGTGCATACGATTCTGCTTACCTTCCAAGTTCCTCTCCGACCTCGTAATAATCCTCCAGGTTTTCCTGTCTGAACACTGTCATGGTTTCTCAATGCTTTGCATAAGCCCCCTGTATAATACACCTGGAAGTCATCACACCGTCAAATAGCCGGGATCAACGGGTGGCTTACGTTTCCTGGATGGGAGAAGAAACACACGTTTTCAGTCACTGATCACATATACTTTCCTCATGATTTTGTATGTCTAGTTCAATCAGCCTTTTTTTAATATGCATAGAAACTCCATTTTAATTGGGTATCAGATTTCCAGGTAGCTTTCCTGAGCGGCCATCTGAACGGAAGATTATATACAATATATGCAATTCTATATTGTGTTCTAGGGTTGGTCAATGCACATAGTTGTGACCTAGATTTTTGGGTTGTTATTTTTTCATTGACAGCTATAAGCTTTTTAATTTCTAGGTTGTTTATAAAGAGAAAAAAAGACAGGGTCCCCAACTGCACAGTTCCATCCTGTTTATTATCTCAGACATTTATGGTATATTGATTAGACATGCCATAGAGATCAGATAGGTGCAGGTCTTAGGGGTTACTCCATTCATTTTTAATAGGAGTTCCGAAGACAGCAGAGTGCCCAGCTGTACTCAGAACTCCCATTGAAATTAACGGAGAGTATGTTCACACGTTTTTTTTGGCCGCTGATTTTTCGGCCAAAACAGCATAAAAACCTCGCCTGAAGCACGCTTCTTCAGAAGATGTTCCAGGCGCGTTTTTGGACGAGATTTTCAACGCTGTTTTCACCCATACAAATCAATAGCCAGTCAAAAACCGCACCGAAAACCGCTACAATGTATCAATAGACACGCCAGTTCAGCGCTGACACTGACATTTCTTTGTCAGCAGCCAAAACAGCTTCCAAAGAAGCACTTAAAACGCGCGTAAAAACTTCATCATGTGTGAACTACAATGCTGTTTTACATAAGAATCAATGAAAGTGAACTGAGGGGGGGTGGGGGCATTTTGTAGGCATTCTGGATGCTGTTTTGGGAGCGGAAACGCTCCGAAAATTGCATCAAAAGCAGCCATGTGAACATACCCTAACTGTACAAGTGTAGCCACTTCTCCATACTAAACTGGGAGCTTTGGAGGCCTATTCCTGAGAGAGGCAAGGCTTCCAGGTGTGGGACTAGTATCCGAGATATATGGTGTATGATATCAATATGTCATATGATAAGATGATAAAACCAATTTAGAGAGGACCTGTGGGTCGGGTTCAGCAACTGAGTTCACTCCATGTGTGGCAGGAACTGCTGCTAGACATTGGCGTATGCTATATTTTTGATCCCTCCTTTTTAACCTTTTAAATGCCCTGCTAAACGTGGCTGCAGAATCTAAGAGGTTAAAAAACAATTGTAGACAATAAAGCAGAGTTGCTGTATTGGCCTCCACAGTCCCCAGAACTCAACCCAATTAAACACTTGTGGGTAGAGTTGAAGAAAAAGCTGTATTCGTACCCAAGTGAGTCTACCAGTCTGCACCAACATTGGGAATGTGTAGAAGAGACCTGGGATCAGATTTTGGTCAAGATATGCCTGAATCTGATCCAGAGCCCAGAAGGATTCAGGCAGTATTGAAAACAAAAGGTGGATTTCCCAAATACTAACAAAATAATAAAAATTAACATTTTGATTTTTAGGAGCAAAAACTGTAACAATGTAGTTACAGGACAAATTTATATACAATATAGGTAAGATGATTGTCTATAAAATGATGGAAGCCTCATGTACAAAGCTGTAGCGGATGGTAAGATATGGAGCCTGAAAGTCAAAAGTTCAAAACATTATTGCCATTTTGTTTGTCAATGTCTGTTCTACCTAAATAGCTTGATTATTGTATCATAAGGGGGGATAAAAAGCCAGATGTTGCCCTTTTACTACAATAAAGTTATCACTTAAACATGCACCATGTATGAGGAAATGGGGGTCGGAGCTTTGTTAAATTGAGGAGTCATAGCTTTGGTTTACCGACTCTACAGCCCCGTTAACCTTTTTTACTGAAGATTAAAGGGGATGTATCGCTTCCTTACTTCGGCTCATTCACACTTCTCTTAGCTTCTCAACTCTGTGAATACAGGGGCGTTTCTTCCCCTCCCAGCTGGATGACATCATGAGACTCCCCCCCCTCCCCTCTGAGTCCACATACCACTGTGTCTCTCCCTATCAGTCTTATTTTATAAGAGCTGTATACATACCACAGGCTACATTCAATCTAATCTGAGCACTGATCTCCTCTCACAGCTGGAGATGTATTACAGCTTTCTAAGAACGGCACAGATCTGCATGTATGCAGGAGAGTTAGGCACAGGGTCAAAACTGTCATGTTTTCTCATTGTACAATCTGCTGCAGTCTGTTTCTGCTAGGTGTGGAAACAGGAAATGCTACGGCCCCTAACTCTGAGTCATTCTGTACAGCCCGTGAATCGACCCAGGGGCTGTACAGAATGTAAATGAGCTCTCAGCTAGTGAATTGCAAGGAGGAGGGATTAGACCCACACTGGATATCAGTGTAAATAAAAACACAAGATAAGGGACACTGTGAGAACAAGGCAGCTTTGCTAATGACATCCAATTGCAAAGTTGCTTGTTTTCACTGTCCCCTTATTCTGAAGACCATTTAATGAAACGATAACACCCCTTTAAATCTCCTGCACTTATGTCTTTGTAATGTCTCAGCTAGTTACAGAGATGGTAAATATGCCAATCACTGCTACAGAACCACCTACAGCCTTACAAGGCAGCGTGGATGAAAAGCTTCTTGTGAAGCAGCATGGTGAGACAACTCCTTTAAAGAGGTTTTGCCACAAAGTAAAATTGACGTGGGAAACTTGCAAACTAAATAATAAACATCTTCACCATTCATTAATATTAAAAATTCTGCACCGTTTTTGTTTTAGCTGCTCCCTTAGTGATCCATTGTTTATAGCTCGTCTCCAGGGGATACGACCAGGGCTGTGAGCTCCTCAGTCCTGGTCGCACATGCTCAGACATCACCTCTCCTCTCAGGCAGCTACTGAGTGTTCAAACCCCGAGTGCTGCCATTCTACTCCCGTCCTCTGTATTCCTTAGTCATTAGTCAAACAGTACAAATAAATAAAAGAAACCTCAATGAGGTATGTGCATTGATAAAGAGAAAAAAAAAAAATCCACAGGTTTGGTTCCTGCAGGGATTTGAACCAAGGACCCTTGTGCCTGGAGGCAAAAGTTTTACCTCTGAGCTACTCACAGCTCTTTACATAAACAGACCTTTCTTTGACCACAAAGAGGAAAGGCCTGGTGATGTCATCCTGCTGGGTCAAACAAATCACACTCGCCCCCTTCTGAGCACACAGAGCTGGACGCAGGAGGTATTAAATGAGATTGTGGCAAAACCCCTTTAAGACTCTTCATGCCAGCAATGCCTGAAGGACTGGTAATAAAGTTTGAGACAAGCATTGAGTGATGTATTATCTGTAGTGTCACAGTGACTGCACAGTTTCCAGGGTTGAACTGACCCACCACGCTACCAAAGGATCCTCTTGGGGGCCTTAGCTCTGACACTGTAGCGTACACCTAATATTTCAGGACCCTAAAGGTTTAGCAGAAGACACCCTTAAAGGGGTTGTCTCGCTACAATGATTGGGTTTTAATTAAAAGATCTTTAAAAAACAAGCAGCTTTGCAATATATGTTCATTACAAGTGTCCTACTGATTTTGAGTTATCCCTGTTAGTAGTAGTACATCAGCTTCTCAAATCTATATAGCAGTTGACATGTTGATCTTTATCTCACTGGCTGTCAGTGCTGATGACTCATCACCTTCAGAATACAGGTCTGAGAACAGAGCCCCTCCCACACAGAATGCTTCTGTAGTGGAGGGAGGGGGAGGGCTCTGGCTTCTGTGCTGCCTGGATTAACCCTGTGTGTGCCTGCTTCCTCCTGTTCTCTACACAGATTGAGGAGAGCAGAGGTGAGGCTGATCAATAGATGTGACAGCAGTAACCCTGTGTGTTACTATAATCATGATGTGTCTGTGGAGCTGTGACTATACTAATAGAACAGATCAGGGGGCATGTGAACGCTTCATGCTCTGCTGTATTAGTGACACATCCTGAGTATAGCAACACTTCACAGCTGCCCTGTGTCTGTTCTGACAGGGTCTGTTTGTTGCTGGAGATGTGGAGATTGCTATTAGCAATCACAGCTTATCAGTCCTCTCTCTGTCTCCGTGGAGCTGACAATACAGCTGATCTAGCAGCAAGAGCCTCCAGAAGCCCTAGGCAGGCACACACAGGGATAACCCTGGCAGCAAACCCCCCTCGCCCCCCCCCCCCCCTGCTGTATATAAGTTATGGAGGAAAGCTGGCTGGGTGCTGAGGGGAGGGGGGGGGGGGCAGAGGGGGGAGAATAGGCAGAAAAGAAGCACGCCCCTGAATTCAAAAATCCTTTGCTCCTTTGCCTTTGAAGAAGGCTGAAAGCTTGTAATGAGACAACTCCTTTAATAAAGCTGACTTTAGACTAGTCACCATTCTATTAAAACCTGTATTGTGCAACGATTATTTAAAAAGTGGCCATGCACATGTCCCACATATATAGAAGATGGGTCCTCAGAATAATTTGTTCTGGTGGGCCGTCAAAATAATTTAGACCTGGTTCAAATCAGTGTTGGAAGTTCTGTATATTTTGTTGGAAACAGTACATCAAGCTATCCTATTTTTCCATAAAAGCTACATACACCGCAGCGAAAACCCGGCGGAGCCAATGTAGTCAATGAGATCCACCATTGGTGTCCATTGTAACACAGGTCTATTTGCACCTCTGCAATGGAGGTCCTGAACAGAACCTCCAACGCCAATGTGATAACAGACCTTACTCTCGTGGGCAGAAGAAACTTCACACGGAAAATATTGTGCTTCTTTTTCATAAGCCAGCTCCTAAACTGATCAAGGTCAAATTGGCAGAACTCCCCCTTTACTTAGCTTCATTAGGGTATAAAGAGGGTGGTGTCTGCTCCGTTTTCAATATATATCAGAAATAGACTATTTAGCTAGAATTTTATTCTCAATATTGTCAAAACATACTCGGACACAATTCTTCATTAGAAACATAAAAGTGTAGAAAAGCGGTGGTATACTTAAAGGGGTTGTCTCACTACAAGGATTGCTTTTTATGTTAAAGATCTTGCAAAAACAAGTCACTTTGCAATGTGTGTCCATTATCAGTGTCCTACCTATTCCTAGATATCCCCTCTTGTATGGGCTGCATCAGGTCCTCAGGTCGCTATAGCTACAGACCTGTTCAATCGTTCTTGATAGGCTGCCAGCATTGGTTGCTATAGCTACAGACCTGGCTTCTACTGCAGCCTACTGGAATCCAGTAAACACGCCGCTGAATTCAAAGTGAAACCAAGAAAACAGGACTGAGGTAAGATGAATCAATCTAGTGAGACAACCTCTTTATGGATTTGTCTTATGAAGTCTTTCATCAATTTCTAGGTGTCCATACGATCTCTGCTCTTGGTTAGTCTGCCCCAGTTTTCATACCTGGGCTAGCAGCAATTTCAGAGTCAGGTAACATCTCGGTGAACATAGTAAATGCATTGTCCAGGAAATCAGGTGAAGCTGCTGCCGAGCGGCAAAAGATACAAGCCAGAATGCAAAGCCAGTGCTTGAAGGTGGGCGATGAGGTGAGCCCCAGGGCGTGACATGCCAGCACTGGGTATTTATGGCTTCCTGCCAGGATTCCTGAAGGTGGGCGATGAGGTGAGCCCCCGGGCGTGACATGCCAGCACTGGGTATTTATGGCTTCCTGCCAGGATGCTTGAAGGTGGGCGATGAGGTGAGCCCCAGGGCGTGACATGCCAGCACTGGGTATTTATGGCTTCCTGCCAGGATGCCTGAAGGTGGGCGATGAGGTGAGCCCCAGGGCGTGACATGCCAGCACTGGGTATTTATGGCTTACTGCCCGGATGCCTGAAGGTGGGCGATGAGGTGAGCACCAGGGCGTGACATGCCAGCACTGGGTATTTATGGCTTCCTGCCAGGATGCCTGAAGGTGGGCGATGAGGTGAGCACCAGGGCGTGACATGCCAGCACTGGGTCTGTATGGCTTCCTGCCAGGATGCCTGAAGGTGGGCGATGAGGTGAGCCCCAGGGCGTGACATGCCAGCACTGGGTATTTATGGCTTCCTGCCAGGATTCCTGAAGGTGGGCGATGAGGTGAGCCCCAGGGCGTGACATGCCAGCACTGGGGATTTATGGCTTCCTGCCAGGATGTCCGATGGTGCATCTCAACCAACTGGTTTATATTGTTTGTTAGGCTATGTCTACACAGCTAACTTAAATCACCATTGGAAATCCAGGCAGGTATTTTAACTTCGCCGCTGCGCTTTTTTGTGCATAAGAAAAGCAGTCAAATTTCGGATTTCCCGCCGGCCCCGTACATTGAGACTACAGGAATCCGATGGCAGGTAGAACATGTTCTTTCTTCCGCCAGTCGGCTGGCAGTTTACAAAAAATTCTGAGTAGAAAACCCGTGCTGTGCAGACTACAGTACGGATGTTCTATTGACCTCTACACAGCACTGGTTACAGTTGGATTTTCGGTGGATTTTAAATACTGAATTCGCCGTAAACCTAATCAAACACCTGTGCTGTTTAGACATAGCCTTAAGGCTATGTCTACACTGCATCAGACAAAAAACGGCCAAAGCGGCGTTTTTCCGAAGCAGACAGAGTTTGTCTCTTGTGACAAAGCCGCGGTCGCTTCTCGTTTTCCGGACATCCCCCATACAATTGTATTGTATGGGAAGACGGCAAGAAAACGAGAAGCACCGGCGTATTTATACAATATGTTATATAATACACCGCTGCCGAAAGACGGGCAGAGAAAAGACGAGCTATGTAGACAGCAGCTCGTCTTTCCTATTGCCGTCTATGGGGCCGCACTAACGATCGTGTCTGCAGAGGTTTTAATAAACGAAAAGCGCCGGAGATACGATCGTTTTCTTATGCAGTGAGGACATAGCCTAAAGGGTTTGTCTCACTACAGGGATTGCTTTTTGTGTTAAAGATCTTGCAAAAACAAGTCACTTTGCAACATATGTCCATTAACAGTGTCCTACCTATTCCTAGATATCCCCTCTTGTATGGGTTGCATCAGCTCCTCAGGTCACTAAAGCTACAGACCTGTTTACTCTCTCCTGATAGGCTGCCAGCACTGGTCGCTATAGCTACAGACCTGGCTTAGCC
Organism: Phyllomedusa bahiana; assembly: GCA_025379985.1. NCBI lineage: Eukaryota > Metazoa > Chordata > Amphibia > Anura > Hylidae > Phyllomedusa > Phyllomedusa bahiana. The sequence continues at coordinate 81,641 of JAODAL010014983.1, forward strand.
TAGTGGAAGCCAGTAAACATGCCCCTGAATTCAAAGTGAAACCAAGAAAACAGGACTGAGGTAAGATGAATCCATGTAGTGAGACAACCCCTTTAATGCTGATGAGTAAATCAGTATTACTGATATGCTTCGGGAGCTACAGAAACATGTGTATATAGGCAAACAACGCAACGTATTTCCATGTTTTACATAGGTTGCAAATGAAGAACCAAAACACAGACCAAGGTTTCACTTCCTTTAACTTGTTTTCTTGTCAGACCACAGAGCTCTGCGTTGCCTCCTCACAGCTTCCTCAGAAACAAGGCGATGGCCTATCATCCGCAGCCGCCTACTACTTCAGCCAGAACAGTAAGGGGATGTTCACACGGCGTGTTGGATCCGTTATTAGATGCGTGTTTGGATCAGTGTTCCTGACCAGGCATCCTCAAACTGCACCCAGCCAGCTGTTGGGAAACTACAACTCCCATCATGCATTTATATAATCTATAACAGTGGGCATGATGGGAGTTGTAGTTTCCCAACAGCTGGAGAGCTGCAGTTTGAGGATGCCTGCCCTAAACGGACCCAAATATGCATCTAACAATGTGCAGTGCGATTTACATTGCTTTCAATGTAAAACACGCATCAGTGTTCAGACGAATGATCGCCGATTTTACTTGTGTCTTTCTGATGCGTCTTCAGATCCGTTCAAAGAATTGTCAATTCTTGATCCGACGCAGCAGACGCCCTATTTAAAACTATAGGGTGCATTTCTGCTGTAGCCAAAACACATCCAAACACGCACCTGCATGTTGCATGTGTGTTGTATGCGATTTACACAGCGCTTTTGAATGTGTTTTTCGGATCCAAAACATCATACGAACATACCCTAAGGGAAAAGCTCTTAAGACCATGTTCACACGGCTTAATTGCAGCCCACCGGCCCCATACACATGCATATGCCGTGAATAAATGACGTCACTTCTCTCCCCGCTCGCCGTATTGTGCAAGCAGGAAGCGGAGCCGTAATCCATAGTTCTCTATGAGAACTGAGGATTACTGTAATGACCGGGACGTATTTTAGTCCGTAATTCGCACAGTACAGCGCGAATTACGGACTGAAATTTGGCCCAAAATAAGCCAAGTGAACATAGCCTAAGGGTACGTTCACACAGCAACTGTAAAACACCGGTCGGATTCTATTGAAGAATCTGATGGCATTTTACAATCGGTTTTTGATTTTTGTCACTTTTTGGGAGTGGATTTTGCAGTCGGATTCGGCCAGCCGACTGACATTAAACAGTACATTTTCCATCGGAAATCCAACGGAAGAATGTGCATGTTCCAAGACGTCTGTTTTGATATCCGACCACAGAACATTCGTGCCGTGTAGATTAGCGGTTGGATTTTATATTGAGGTTTATGGAGATGGTGAACAGTCAGTTTTCAAAAAGGACTCCAAATACGAAATTAGTCATAAAAACCGGCTATAAATCCTTGTCGTGTAGACGGGCCTTTACGGTGCGTTCTCACGGCAAAGACCAAAAAAGGTATTTTGCCTTTTTTTGGCATGTAGGGGAGGCTTTTGTTCACGTCTTGGGGATTCAAGCCGCCCCCCTTCGCACCCACATGTTCAGCCTGAAAACCGGGCGGAAGAATGAACGTGTTCTAAGTTTTTCGGGCCTTCGGTGTCAAAAACCGTCCAGCGGAAAATCCATGCAGTGTGGACTGCTGCACAGATTTTCTGCTGAAATCAATGTAAAAGGTTGACGTCGCTTTACAGACGGTTTTAAAATCCGAAAATCGTCTGTCAAACCGACTGAAAACCTTTGCCGTGAGGACAAGCCCTAATTGTCCCCTATGCTAGATCAGGTTCACGCCTGCGTCTGAGGCACTTGCTCAGTGCAGACTGCATCAAAGTAGAGCAATGTCTTCAGCGCTCTTGCAGCAGGTGTTCAGTGAAAGGACCTTACAGCCCCCATTATTAGATAGAGAATTCTCACAGCACTCAAGAATCATAGATAACAAAGAAGTTGTGACTTGATTGCTGACATTTCGGTCAAGACTTTGGTCATGTAAGTCACTAGGTTCAGCCTCCTAAATGGAAGTAAGAGAGTACAATGCTGTGGTGGATGACTGCGGCTGCCTCATACATCCATGTTTCTGGCCACATTCCCCATCATTGCATCCTACTACTCTACATCTATTCACAAGGCTGACTGCCTGAACCATCTACTATCTGAAGGCCTCCCTCCTCCCTCTCCATATCCATCCCTTAGTGACATACATGGCTAAGGTCTTGATTGACCAAAACGTCATCAATCAAGTCATGACTTGTGTGTGAGCCATGGTTTTGGCATTGAATATTAATAAAGAGACCTTTTTGGAAACCTGTCACATTGAACATGTGATCTCATCTGCAGGTGGCATTTTATAGAGCAGAAGTAGCTAAGCAGATTGATATATTGTTTTTTTCAGGGAAAGGTTCAGTAGAACTTGTAAGGCAATGTTCACACAGCTTATTGCCGGCGTAATTGCGGCGTGGGCGGGGCAGGGGGCCAGCAGCTCGCCGGCCCCATAGACACTCATTATTCACGGCGCGTACACGCCGTAAATAATGTGCATGTCACTTTCTACCCCCGCGGAGGATTAGCCGAGCGGGGAGAAGAGACGGAAGCCATAGTTCTCTATGAGAACTGTGGATTACCGTAGTAACTGGGACGGATTGGAGCCGTACTGCAGCGTAAATACGGCGCGCAGTACGGCTCCGATCAGTCCCAGAATAAGCCGTGTGAACGAGGCCTAAGTCCCTGCTTTTCTGCATTAAGGAGTCCAGTAGGCAGTGTTATTAGTGAATAAAAGTTTCCTTGTTATGAGCATGCATACAGAGATGGCTGTCACACAAAAGACCGCCTATTGGACTCCTTAGCCCAGAAACCGCCTACTGGACTCCTTAACCCAGAATAAGCTGGGATTTAAATGAATAAAATACAAAATTCTACTGAATCTTTCCCCATTGAACAATATATCAATTTATTCAGCTCTTTCTGCTCTATTACATACTACCAGCAGATCAAATTGTTTGTTTAATGTGGCAGCTTCATCACAATACTTAAAGGGGTTTTGCCACGATTTAATGTTGACGTGGGATACTCCAAAAAGGGCATTTCATCACTTTTCTAAATATATGTCATTAAAAAAAAAGTTAAGCCTGTGAGATCTACAGCCTTCCTTACATGCCCTTAGTTTCCTGACAATTTACATTAGACATGACCAAGAGCTGATCTGGCAGCGCTTGCGTTGTTTGCACTTCTTATCTGATGGCAGGGAACATGAACGAGCTTTGAATGGACTGGGGAGAAAAGATCCTGTGTCTTTTGTATAGAGAATCCACTGGTTGTAATGTAATTATCTCAGTAAACATGCAGACGCTCCCTGCTCAGCCTTCCTCCCCCCCTGAATCAGTTTGTGAACAAATGAAAGAACGCTGCCTGCTCGGAGCTTATCTTCTCTTCTATGCACAATACAGTTATCCACTGTGGATTAGCCAAACAATGTTTACTCAACTACAGAGACTGAATATCAGGAACGTGCATGGTAGGTGGAGTGATGGCATCACAGATGTGGTACTTGTTTTTTAAACACAAACACAACGCCCCTTTTTTCAAGGGTCAAGAGGGGAGTATCAGCCTGTTAGGTAAGGAACTAACTTCTTGGCCAAACCCCTTTAAGTGCTGCAGTTCCATCAAAGATGGTGGAAAAAATAGCGCCGCATGCAGAGATAGGTTAACCGACAAAATGACTGACACTATGAAAGACACCAGACAAACCCTACTATAGTCAATGTGCTTTC